>JAKTXG010000002.1:0-306424 GCA_030561385.1 Suhomyces bribrorum | reverse complement strand
CGATTCACCAAACCTGCTTCATCAACGCGTATAATGTCTGAAAATCCCGACTCTCTGCTTCCAAATAGGTTCAAAACCGCCCTGGACTCCGACAAACCGCCCAAGACGCTGAAACCTGCCGCTTCGTCCAATATTCCTTCAACTACCGGCGCTCTTCCATCACTGTCGTCAAATCCTCCAGGATCTGCCCCTTCCACAGCCGCCCTGGCAGCCCCGGAAATACTATCCAATTCCAACTCGTCGTCAGGAGTGTTCAAAGTGCCCAAGAAGGTGCTAGTGTCTGACAACAGAGAGCTCAGTCTTCGGTTGAACTCGATCTCGTCTCCCGTGGGCACTTCGTCCCCCAACGACCAAGCCCCCAACTCCAACCTGACAAACTCGGCTGCCGCCCCACTGGCTCCTGACTCTACCAACGGTCCCTCTACAAACATCTCCTCCGCCCTTCCACCGTCTTCCCCAGGGTCCACCCCCATCACCGCTCCGCAGCCAACCAGATTGAACCATAACACCATCTCAAACCTCAACAAATCGTTGAAAGCCAAGCAAAAAATCATCAATTCCAAAGAGCCTCATCCCAAAAATACCACCCTTATATCGGAAATCATTAATACTTCGCCCATGTCCCTGGTCTTCCCCAATAACATCTCCAACCCAATAGAATCCGATTCCGACACCAATACCGCCCCTGCTCCTGCCTCAACCACGGCGGCTTCTGCCACCACAACCACAACCACCACCAATTCTAACCCTAACCCTAACGCTGCGCTTCCCTCCACCAACCCCCAGACAACTCCCAGCCAGTCCCACTCCAACCCCCAGACCACCCCAAATTCGACCATCGAATCAACTACCGATCACAAAGACCAAACCGCTGCCCCTTCAAAGGGCAAGCATCGCAAAATCGCAAAGCAAAGCTCCACAAGAACTGACTTTTTTGCTGCAAAATTGGCTAGTGCTGTGGACGATATCGAAAGTAGCGATAGTGACGAAACTTTTGTTTATGAAAATAACAATTTGAACGATATTGACACCCTCAGCAACGCCGCAAACATAGCCGGTGATAATAACAGCATACATGGCAGCTTGGCTGCGGCCGTCCCGGGAATACCCAATGGAGTGGCCAACCAATCCACCTCCACCAATTCACCTTTGGCTGATGGGTTGATCTCCAATGAACAATATGCCGCAATGAGCTCTCCTTTGGTTCATGCCTCGGAATCAATCCACTCCCATTCCTCAAGACAACCTCAGCTTAAAATTGCCTCTCATAGACCTCCTTCCTTGGCCAATTCTTTCAACAGTAATCAGTACTTGGAGAATGCTATGAAGGACAAGAAATTGCATTACCAACGATCCTTTTCATCTTATCACAACCAAGAAGACCCTCAAGCCAGAACTTCGAGCGTCCAGTCTCCTTTAGTTGATGGAAACCAGGGGTTGGGAATTCTTGGAAATTATAGACCCCAATCCCAGAGGACTCATAGTATAAACGACTATAATGAGGAGCAATTCTCCTATGATGATGTTGACGACGACGTAGATGATGAAGTACATTCAATCGATGATGACATTTCTACAGATGGTGATTATTACCCTCACTCTTCCAAAACATTACAACAACCAAAATTGGAGGATTCTAAGACTGAACCATCTCAAGAAAGTACCCAAGAGCTGGCTCCTTCGATTGTAAGTAAAAGCACCTCGAAACGCTACAAATCGTCCAACCCGTCATCCAAATTAAGGTCCACTACCTCTAAACTTTTTGATAAAAGGGGATCCCAGCCACGAAGGTATAGTTTGATCCCTGACGATATAGACATCGAAGATTTCGATGACGAATTGATTTATTACGACAAAAACATTCGGTTTCCTCATTCCAACAATCCAAATGAATCCACCTCCCTTTTAAATCAAAATCATCGCTTACCCCATTATCGATCTTTGAATCTTAACTTTCCAAGCTCCAAGAAACCTCCAGAATTAAAATCAAAGAGATATCTTTCTACTGGGCAACCTTTATTACCTGAGAATAGTAATGAAAATACCCCTCCTCGTCCTCAAATGGAGGTATTTGGAGGATATCCATTTTCGGAACAGCAAGATCAAGAACAACAACAAGGATATTATTATGATATTGATGAGTTCGATGAGGATTCACCCATGGAACACCCCCTCAACAAAAAATCGTCAAGAAAATGGGGGATTGGGAATAGTGCGAGATATCGCCATCCTAGCAATAACTTCTTGTTACCCCGGAAATCTTCTGATGAATTCAAGAGTCAAAGGGCGAATTGTATCAAGTCATTTATTTATACTTTGATTAGTATTCTAGCTATTTTAACCATCGGATTTGTCATGGGTTTTGTTTTGGCCACTACCAAAGACTTGGCAAATGTATCCATTACCTCGATTGAAAGCCCAGTTGTTAGTCAAGATGAATTAATAGTCAACATCGTGGTTGAGGCTTTAAATCCGGGTTGGTTTACGGTCACCATTGAGGATGTTGAATTAGATATTTTTGCCAAAAGTGGTTATTTACCGGATATGGTGACATCTGATGAAGCTCTAACCCCGAAAGACATGAGCACACAAAGCAGCGTGGAGAATGTTTTACTTGGAACCATCTATAAACTTGAAACTGTAATGAGTTTTGAAGGCGGGTTCTTTAGTCGTGATTCAAAAGATCAAACGGCAGAAATCAAGTTATTGTCTCCAGGAAAAAATTTAACCAGTGCCGTTGTAACGAATACTACTGAACCCGATAATTCTGATAAATGGGAAATTATTTCAAAGAATCCATTTGATTTGATCATACGAGGAGTTTTGAAGTACAACTTACCAATGAGCAAAGGAACAAAGAGTGTTGTCGTTAATAAAGTGGGATATATCGATCCCAATGCTAGTGGTTTTATTGTCGCCGGCGATTTAATTTAGATGGTTCGTACAAGCATATAATCAAAAAAAAAAAAGTTCAATTAGTTCAAGAACGAGGGAGTTGCCCCGTTATACAAGCTTGAGTTCTACAATTTAATTTGCTTGTGTCCCCATTTCCAAATAATTTAAAGGGGATTTCAAGTGTAATTTATTTATTTAATCAGAATAAACTTACTGAATTGGTTTACGGTTAAGAAATTCAATTCGACTTTTTTTTTTGAAAGATCAAATCAGGACTATTGTAGATTTATACCTGGAATACGATAAACGATGATTTATTAGAAGACTCCGACTGGGTTAATTCATTTTCTGGTCACCTTGTAATACAAGTTATCACTTCCCTGCCATGTTCTAGGCTCTAGCCTAACCTTGAACATCTTTGGCTCAAAAGATGTACCGCTGATATAATCTTTATTCTGAAATGGATCTAACAGCATCATCCAAGGGCCCGAGGGTGGTCTGATCTTAAACATTAAAATCATACGACAAGTCATGGTGTACATTTCTCTCATAGCAAAATGATTTCCCAAACAGGTACGAGAACCAATTCCAAATGACATGTGGTGTTGAACAGCAGTAGGAATTAATTTACCATTGGAATCAAGCCATCTAGAGGGTACAAATTTGTATGGATCGGTAAAGTACTCTTTATCATGGTTAGCAGCGAATGCATTCATTATTAAGGTACTTCCTTTGGGGATGACTGAATTTTGGTATAGGATATTTCTAGTTGTAACTCGAGGAAGTCCCAAGGGTAACACAGTAAAGTAGCGTAGAGCCTCCATTATTAGAGCCATGACATAATCACATTTTTGGTCTGTGGATGCTTCCCAGGCGGAGATTAGATGATCATTGGATAACTTCAAAAGTAATTTGAAAGCATAATCTTGGAACTTTTCACCTTGGGGATAGGACAATTGGCCCATCAAGTGATTCAAAGTCAATGGGATATTATCTAATCCAGCACTAACCATGGACAAACAAATAGACTTGATCTCATTTTGGTTTAATTCGGTTCGGTATAAGCTGGAGACTAAACAGGGACTTTGTTGGCCTCTTTGATTCCAGTGTTCCATCGTACGCAAAAGATCATCCATATACACATCTCTTCTTTTGCGAATGTCCTCTATTTCTGTTGATCTTCCTGGTAGGTACCTTAAGAAGGGCAAGTAGTCGGTCAAATTGGCGGTGGTGGACCTGTATTTCATGATTTGGGACTCCACATCAATTATTTCATTACAAAAGGAGGCATCTCGCTTATAACAATCAAGATGGAACCCATAAGCAAGAAATATCGAACTCCTTAATGCAAACAATTGGAAATACCGATGGAGATCAATGTCATAGGAAGGACTCCTATAGTTTCTATAGATATTGCAAGAAGGCACCCCAGCAAGCTCCCTATTGTTCTGAATAAGATTCTTGATAGTGTAATCCACTTCCTCGCCTATACTTTTGGAATAAGAGTTGACCATTAGCTTATTGAGAAGCATTCCTATCCTTTTTTTCATCTTGACATAGGAAGGACAAAATGGAGTTGATCCGATGGTGAAGCCTTGAGTGGTGGATACGATATCGTGGAACGTGTACAGAGTAGGTCTTGAGTTCGTAGCAGTAGAATGTCTCACCCATAGAGTGACGACGTCTTTCAAATCGTTCACCACCAAGACCCGTTTATTACCAAGCCTGACTTGAAACAACGAAGCATTGTACTTTTCTTTCCAGCCCATGTATACTATGGCCGGGTTGTGGAGCACCTGAAAGAGGTTACCAACAATGGGATATCCTGGAATGACCTTTATATTGGGGATAGTTGGAGGGTTGTTGAATCCGCAGGTATCTAGCAAGAGCCATATTAGGAGACAGATACATAGCGTTTGGAGAATAGCAACCATGTAGCCCCATATCCTGGGGTCTGTAGCAAAAGAGTAGACCATCATGGGTTTTGATGTTTTTGCAACTGTGGGTGCAAAAATGTCAAAATGCGTCCATCACCGTGACACAAATAGAACAGAAGAGAATAGAAGAGAACAGGAAGCGAACACTATACAGCATAGAAAGTAGAGAAGAGCAGTAAGAGAATGGAAATTTCCACAACTATTTACTCTGCTCTTTAAATAGCAACTAGAATGAGAGTAACCGTCTTATTGGCTCTCTTTTGCATCTATCTTTCATAGTAATATTCTTGTAGTGTTACTTCCAATTGCCTAATGGCACAATACAGTCAGACTCAAGTAATTTTATTATTAATGCTATAGACTATGGGCGAACCAGCAGACTTGCTAACGCTGTAGGGACAGCGGAGCATAAATAGCAGCATCTCTGAGGCATCGACCATCTTTTTAATCACGCACTCAATTAATTGTGGTTTATATTTTAGAAGCTGATGGTACCAACACACTGGACAACCACCTTCGTCAAAGACAGCACCAAGCCTTTGTCAACTACAGAACATCCCAGCTTACACCACTTCTTCCTTAGTACCTCCCAACTTCTGGTCCTTGTAAAACTCTCTGTCGGTCTCAGCCTTGGCATTTCTGGCCTCTTCTTCTATCAACTCGTCAATATCATAATCGTAGCTGTTGGGATCACTGTTGAGATCCAACTTGTCCTTTCTCTTTCTTAACCCAGTGGTATCTCTATCGAGTCTGATTCTGATAGGAATGTCGTCCGAAGTGACATTGATCTTATCTTTGAAAGAACGACGTGGTTGGGCTGCCTCGTTTTGGCGGATTTGCTCATCTGGTGGGATATATCCTTGGTACTCTTCCTGACGAGCTTGCTTCTTTTCAGCCTTGGAAGCTTTGTTGTTTCTTTCGTACTGCACAGTCGTCAAGCCACTGGCATACGGTAAGTAGAGAATCAACGCCACAAGCACAACTGCTACAAGGAGCAACGTAAAGAACATGACCACACTGGGCTTCTTCCAAACTCTAACTTCGAGAAGGTTATAACCGGTAAGTCACGTGACTTTTCCAAAATTTAAAGAAAAGACCCCAGGCCAACCAGCATGTGGCCAGCACAGTAGCCGGGCTTCTCTTCTCGTAACTACTGCCTCATTAGGGTGCTGTCTGTAGAGCCGGGGCAGTTGGTCGGACAAGTCTGATGTGTGGCTTTGTCACGTGACCATTCATCAACTTTTCCGTTTCCATCATCAAGGTAAACCTTTACTATCGATGAGTTCCAGACGTGTGATAACCCAAGCTTCCAGACTTTGTGCCCGCTCTTTGTATACAGCTAGTGGTTGGGCATTCCCTAGAACCTTTTTTCCGGCCAAAAACGTCCAATGGGCCACTCAAATTCCCAAAAGAGAATATTCCATAACCACACAAGGAGAGAGCATTGAAGACAAAATCGATAAAATCACCGCCAATGAGTACGGGTTGATCGCCGACGAGTACCTCGAGACATTGGGAGACTCTTTGGAAGAGTTGTCGGAAGAGCATCCCGAAATTGACTGTGAATTGTCGCAAGGTGTAATGACCTTGACGATTCCACCAATTGGAACCTATGTCATTAATAAGCAGCCACCTAACAAGCAAATATGGTTGAGCAGTCCTATTAGTGGACCCAAGAGGTACGATTTGATTGGCGGGAAGTGGATCACTCTCAGAGATGGTAGTTCGTTGACTGAGTTGATCCAATCCGAGGTAGGTGATGCTTTGGGGAAGGAAGTCGATTTGGAGTTGCCAAATTGAGCAAGTATTGGTATAAACTAAAAACAGGCGAGGTTTCTGGAAGGTATCCTTGGTTGTGTAGGTGAGGATAGGATTGGTTGTGATGTGGCTAATCACTGCAGTGACTAACCAATTGAGGGTTGTAGGTGAGAGAGTTCCCGCCACATGAAGACACTTGCCTGAATTGATAATAGCCTTTCTATATATGTCGCCATAGCATCATCGAAGTCATATGGCAGTTGTAAATATTTGACTAAGAATTATCATGTAATTTATTTGTAATGGATATCTGAATAATTTAGATCTGTAGGATGTAGGCACCGGCAAGCTTGCCTGAATAAGAGACAAAAAAAGCCTACAAGAAGCAAGTGAATGAGATTTGACTAGAGGCCATAAAATCATTGGTTTTGCTTTCATCAGATAAATTAAATAAATTAAATAAATTAAATACAATTTATATCACACAATTGGATTGAAAGCCTCTGTTCTAGACCTGAAAATTAAACTGTGGTGTAGAAGAGATATCTACATTATAAATGGAGGCAGTTTAAAATTAAAAAGAATTTATTGATAAATCCTGAGTATATAACTCAAGTCATTCGGTCAAAATATATCAGTACGGGAGAGATCTACTCAATTGGGTTTAGCATTTTCCTCAGCATACAACGATATGTTAAGTACTAGAAAAACATTATCACCTAGTAAAAGCCAGCAGAGGGAAAACAACCAGGGAAAATCAGGGCACCTCGAAAAGTTGAAAGCCAATAAGTTTATTTTGTAAAACATTCCGACATTAGAATCGTGGAGGGTGATAAATATATATATATAGATATATATATAGATGGAGTAGGTACGCAAATACATACAAATTTGGTAAAGAAATAGATGATTTTCTAGAAGAAAAAAGACAGGCTCTATTCACCAAACCACATGATCGACTGCACTGAGGTTCAGCTTCTTAGTTCCCAATTGCAATTTACCCTTGTTCTGGTTTCGCAGCCATTTAGTTCATAACCTGCTGCAACCACTAACCAAAAATACCCACGATTCCAAAAAAAAAAAAGCCCGAAAAACGCCGGGTTGTCGAAACGACTAGTTCTTTGAGCACTAACTACTCTTACAATAGCCCACCAATTCCACCACTAAAGTAGTACGGTTCATTTCTTGGCTAATCTCGCAACCGTGATGGCATCACGTGAGTTTTTATGCCGATCCATACAAAGACAGGGCCAACTGTCCAGATTATATCACTTATACTATGTCATCCCTGTCTACACGTCCACCACCACCCTCGCTTCCCGACGGATGGATCGCCCAATGGGACGAGGAGTACCAGGTGTATTTCTACGTCGACACTCGTACTGGAAAGTCACAGTGGGAACCTCCTCTGGGCACGCACCACGACAGTCCACCTCCCTACCAAGCCCAGGGCCACCACTCGCAACAACTACAGCCAGCAGCCCAATCCCAATCCCCCCAAGCGCAGCATGGGGGCCAGACGTACCAATCGCAGAAGCAGTCCAATTCTCAGTCGTCTCCAGGTCAGGCGCAAGACAAGGGCTTAGGGGGAAGCATGGGTAAAGCCGCGCTTGTGGCGGGGACTGCCTTTTTAGCAGGCAGGATGATGTCCAAGTAAGTAGATGTTTTTTCTTAGTCTAGGTAATTTGATTTACTAACTTCTAGCCATAGTCGCCACAGCCACCATCACCACCACCACCACCACCAACACTCCTCCTTTGGAGGGCCGCTGTTTGGTAGGCCCCATGGTCGGCTGCTGTTTGGCCGGCCCCAATTTGGAGGGCCATTTGGAGGGCCGCTGATGTTTGGCGGAGCCCATATGGGCGGGCATCTGTTTGGACGGCGTCGCCGGTTTGGAGGTGGCCACTGTTGAAGTTGATAGGGCCTTTTAGCAAGCTAAAAAACTAAAAACAAAATATAAATTACGAAACAATAAAATTAAACCATTTAAATAGCCTGCATTTTTTTTTTAGAGAAATTAATATGGAATGGTTTGCGATCTCCATAGACTCAAATAATATGGCCCGAATATTAAAAGCCATTCAATTGGCTGTACAGTGAAGTTGACCTTAATATTCGTAAGATACTCAATTTCCTCAACAATGTATGGAGACTAGACTGACTATGTAAAAATTCTGCGAAATGGCATATTACTGTATAAGAATCGATACAAGGATACTCTCTATAAGAAGGGGCCAAAGCCCAATACCTCATAATATTAATTTGAATAATTTCTTCCATAATTATAAGTGGTTCTGTTCTGGCTACCTAGTTTTATACAATGTATCCCCTATACTTTTAAGTGCTTCAAAATTCGATTTCAAAACAGCAAACACCTGCCTTTTCGGTGCCATCTCGGTGCCATCTCCATGGAAATCTCCATCTCCACCAAAAACCCCGATCCAAACCATCCTAATCAGCTATACCTTGACTATGGAGGATCACGTGACCACACTCTATATCGATCTCTAGCCACTAGTCAGCCTACGGTCAACTACACCTAGAAGCTCGCCAGTACTCGTTGCTTTATTTGGCTTACGGTCTATTGTAACAGAAGCTCCACCACTATCATCTGTCTCAACAAGGGCCAAGCGTCACACGCCCAAATAAACCCACCGCCAGTACCTGAAACTATTGCTCCTGGCTCAATAAGGCCACAAGATCACGACAAGGATACCAAAACAGGGTTTGCGGAGCTCTATAGAGCGGTATTGTTTGCATTATCATCATCGGTGCAAAAATCGTTAATATTTCACTCTCCACAGCAACCTTTGGAGTCGTTAGTCAGCATAGAACTACTATAATTTAGAAGGAATCCATAGCCTGGTCAATTGAGATTCCATCCTAGAGACCACCTACGAGGTGTCACTCACAGCAACACTCATAACGCTTTCAGGACCAGAATCACCGAATTTGCACGTTATGACATGATACCCAAAATACGATTGAGAGGTTACTCTAGCGAACGCAAAAATGTATCCATCTTGACCACCTCAGGTGGAAATAGGCTGGTGTGTAAAGTCACCATTCGGCTCCCCTCGCATGTACTCGAAGAATTTTCTACAATAGAAAACGAGTTTTCCAATGTACTTTCGCCAGCACTTTCTTTATCTCAAAAAAACATACAAGATGAAAAAGATGATGATCCGATAGAAGATTACGAAGATGAAGATAATATCGTGGTTGCTCGCAGAACACCGAAAATACGACCAAGCTCGTACGACGAAGAAGATGCGGATGATGAAAATGAAAATCAAAACCCAGCAGAAAACCAGTACAAAGATATATTGAATCTAGACAGAAAACTCAATAAAGCACTCGAGATTCCCCAGAAAAAAATTAAACAGGAACCACAATTCAAACCACCAACCACCAAGGCTCTTCCCTGGCTGGCTAACGACAAAATTTACCAAGGTTATCGCCCAATACCCAAGAATATTATTCCCTTGATAGAAAAAGAGTTGGCCAAGTTGAATCCCGATGAAAGCGATGATCTTGGCATTATAGACAAAGTGATTTTCTCTTTAAAAGACCCCCTAGCGGCCAGTAAAATCCGACTTCCTGTCAAGTCCATTAAGTGTATCCATTTTGAATGCTTTGATTTTGAGAACTTTTGCCTATTCAATAAGATCCCCAAGGGAGTACAAAATCTATTGAAAAAGGATATTGCCAAAAGAAATTACGAAAAACTCACGCTTGAAAAGAGAAACTTAAGAAACAAGTTGAATCTGCCACATTCATCTCCAGTGGTAAAAATCGTCACTAGTCCCCAAAGAAATGGACCCAATACTCCTCTTTACAAATGTCCATTATGTGACATCGAATTTTCGCTACATCAATTGATAGTAGATGATTCGTTCAACTATTTCGTAAGAAATACTCCTCAGGACACCGAAAGGGTGGAAATCTTGGATATGACACAGTATAGAATAGTGGATGAGCTTCGATCCAAGTCTGTCACTGCAGAGGAAGATATTATAATATTGTCATCGGATGAAGACGAAGATGACGAGGCTGACTTCTCAGATACCCCGGCTCAACAGGATGAAGAAGAAGCTTCAGATACTCCTGGCGTACAAGCCACTCTTGAAGATAGTGAAAATGAATTATTTAATGACGGGTTGGATGACGAATTGCTTAATTTAGGTAGTAACGACCGTACCTACTTTAGGGGCACTGGGAGCTGGGAGGATCCATTGACATTGGATTGATGTATAGTAATGTAATATATTGAGGGCCTCGTTTGGGTTGCAGAATGAGTACGTTGTAAAACCAAGCAATCACTTGGATTGTCTATGCGTTCAGTTACTCTCATCTATAATGGCTGCGAAACTTGTGGTCACTATTGCAAAAGTGGCCTTGAACATGATTAACATAGGTACTACTGCTATAAAGAGAGACTTTAAAAGTCATACAACTGTTATCTCGTTATCATTCATTGGTTAGCGTTCATATAAACATCCAAACATAAGAAATTGACCAAAGCAACCTTTACAAAACTGATTAGTTGGCTGAGGAAATACCAACCTTCTTGACATATTGTTCAAGGTTATGTGGAGTGAATTTAACACCCAAACCATCAGCAACCTTCTTACCAAGGTCATCATCCAATAAACCCCAGTAGAGAGGAACTCTTTCTTTGATCTCACTGGAACTGATGGTAGAAGCATGTCCAACAATAACCTCGACGAATTCGGCCTTTTCTGCATTGTTAAACACTTTTTGGTACAATGCTCTTGGTTGTTCGAAATCAAGTTCACTGATACCAGAGATATAGTCGAAAGACTTCAACCATATCTTCTCTTCGTGTTCTCTCTTGGCTCTTTCGGCTTGCAAGATGGCGTATTTGTCACTTGCTTGCTTGGTGACTACACCAACGTACTTACCATCGTCAACTTTGCCCAATCCATTGGAATACAGTTCTGGATCATTAGAAACGGAATTGAGAGGTAAGATCGAACTGAGATAGTTGGGTCTGAATCCCTGGTTATCGAAGGCAGCAGCACCATCTCTTTGGAAGTTACCAGCCAAGAATGGACATCCGGAGTTGGATTCAAAAGTACGTGGCTTGTTGACGGGCAACTGTTGGTAGTTGACTCCCAATCTATGACGATGGGTGTCCGAGTATGAATACAATCTTGATTGCAAGACAGGGTCGTTGGAAGCTTCAAAACCAGGAACAGTATGGGCTGGAGAGAAAGCAAGTTGTTCGATTTCCGAGAAGTAGTTGACTGGGTTTTGGTCCAACACAATCTTACCAAACTTTCTCAATGGGTAATCTTTATGGGACCAAATCTTGGTCAAGTCATTGACGGAATATCTGAATTCTTCAGCTTGCTTCTGGGTCATGGTTTGAACATAACAAGTGTAACTTGGATGTTCACCGGCAGAGATTCTGTCATAAAGTTCCTTAATGTTATGGTCAGCAGGAGCAGCAGCACCTTCCTCGTTGGAGAAGGTCTTGAATCCACCATCAGCAAGAACATGGATTTGGATATAGGTGGTTTCACCCTTATCGTTGATGAACTTGTAGGTGTGACCCGAATAACCGTGCATGTCGGCCCAACTGTAAGGAATACCTCTTCTACCAAACATATAAGTGACTTGATGGATACTTTCTGGGTTTTGAGTGTAGTAATCCCAGGTCATGGTGGAATCTGTGTTTTGATTCAAATGGGTGGAAGGATCTCTCTTTTGGGTGTGAATGAACCTGGGGAACTTAATTGGGTCTCTAATAAAGAAAACAGGAGTGTTGTTGAACACCCAGTCCATGTTACCAATATCAGTCTTTATTTTGATTGCAAAACCACGGGGATCACGTTGAGTATCGTTGGAACCACTTTCACCACCGACGGTGGAGAATCTGATACTAAGAGGACACTTGTACCCTTTAGTTTGGAATGGTCTGGCATAGGTAAGGTCAGACAACGAATCGGTCAATTCAAAGTACCCATGAGCACCACCACCTTTGGCATGGACCACTCTTTCAGGGATTCTTTCAGCATCGAAATGAGACAAAGTGTCCACCAAATTGAAGTCCTGAAGCAACAATGGACCACCGGGTCCTGCGGTCTCGGCACCATATGGATGCTTGGAATAAGGAACACCGTTGGAGGTGGCATACACAGCTGGGTCTTTCTTTGCCTTTTGTAAGTATTCGTTGACCATTTTGATTAGAAAGTGAATATACTACTACTACAAACAATTCCAACGCAAATTGAGCCTCTTATATATCTCCCCTAATATCTAGCAATAGTGTCGAAGTCCACAACTTCAGATGGCAAAATTGGCTGACTAGCTAATTGCTTTCTCGCTTAAGTCAGACTTTTTTTTTTTTTTTTTTGCAACCTGTGCAGTTGCTTGTGTTGGTTGCTTTTAGGTTGAGATACAAAAGGGCGCGGAAGTTGGGGAAGAAAGGGGAAGGAAACTAAGAAAGGCATTGTCAACCTAAAGTTTATAGTGGGGTGATTTCTAATTGGTGGCCTATGGTTGGACAACTTTATTGTGTTCGACTTGTGTCAAGTTTCTGGTGTTATCGGCAAACAATGTTGGTTGCTGCAAGATGGACAAGATGCTTTATCGTGCGTCATCTCAAATAATATGTCAGTTGGCTTAGTCCCACCCTTAAAAACACGATTATAAAGCCCACCAAAGTCGGGGACGCCAGGGCCTAGGCAATTTGGTGATCCTGAATTATATCCTTTTTTTTTAGCTGGGCTGGCAACCCATGACCAATTTCCCCCACTATTATTTCACCCAATTTGATGTGAGGCTACTACTGAAATATAGCCAACTTTTTCAATCTGGTTCTGCATAACTACCAACATCTCGCAACCAACGGGTCTCGGATCGAAACTACCGGGCCTACTACTTGAACCTAGAAACGTTTCCTTACGTCAGCACGGCAACAACTAGCAAGTTTACCCAGACAGCAACTCCTGCAGAATGGTAGTATTTACAAGGCTCCCCCTGACAGTAGTAGTCGATAAAAATCGCTTACCATCGTTAGTCGAGAATGTGCTCACCGCAGTATATGCTGGGATAATATTGCAACACCTCTCTTGTCCTTGAACATTGACTATTTTCTGTATTTGTCAACCGAATTCTGGAACAACCACAGCTTAAAGAATATCCATAGCAACCAACAGGCCGAGCCACTCCCAATAATTAAGGCTAATTCTTTGGGTTAATCCTTCCTCCAAGTGTGATTTTTAGCAACTATACTGTAATGATGTGGCATTGGCGATCGTTTGAGGCTTGCGGTTCTGCCGGTATCACCACCAAATGTGGCCCGAAAAAGGCTTCTGTAGCAGGGAAAATTTCCCGGCGTGTGGGACTGCCAGGAATTTTGTAGCAGCTGGTAGTCTAAAGGAAGCAATCCTCTTTTGGTGATTTCAGATCACCGATAATAACGGCTCTAAAACCAAAAAAAAATTCTTAGCACGAACAAAAGCCTAATCTATAATTAGATACGCACCAAACAATTTTATAGTATGGGTTGGGCAGTGGGCCCCTCCTTCACTACGACTAACCTTTGTTCTCCTACCATTCATGGCAATTGGTGACCGGTAGTGATCATCTGGTCACAGGATCACGTGACTTTCAAGTCACCTGATCTTATCACCCTATCGTGTCTGTACCACGAAAATATATAACATCACCAGAACAGCTTATGTTATACACCAATATGTTACGTTCTGCCATCACCAGCCGGTGTTTCCAGAGGCTGCTTCATCGAGGATTTACCTGTGGCAAGCCGCTTGACATTACCCGCTCAAACCCCGCAAATGCCCCCCACAAACCCTTCAAAATCGATGCCTTTATTGAAAAATCGTCAGATAAATCAGACAAATCCAATCGGTTTGCCGCCAAATTCAATGAACCAAAGAAAAATAGACAAGGTGCTGGCCACAAGTATGGCAGGAAACACGACGACAGAAAGCCCCATCGAAGAATCGTACGGTTTGAGTTCAACACTGGTACTCTTCAGTCTCAAACGTCTTTGAAATGGTTAATATCCAAGGTACATCAAGCAAATAACCAGTATAGGGTGAAATATGTAGATCCTGAGACCGGGCTGGTCGGTTCGCATTTCTTGGCCGATATCACCAACGGGCTTGATCTCAAGGCTTATGGATTATCATTGATTGTTAAAGAAGGGGATATTCCCCTAGTTAAAAGAGTCAAGGTAGAAGAAATGATCAAGGCATACTCACAGAATCTAGCCAAAGAAAAGGAAGATGAGCTTCTTCAAAAGGGAAGCGTGGTTGCCCAGAAAGTCGTGAGGCAAAGACTTCGTGCTGAAAAGAAAAAGTCGGCTGCAAAGACGCTTACTTTGTTCTGGAAAATTAGTATTGGAGACTTGAAAAATCAAAAGAGGCTTGAAATCGACCGGAAGTTGAACAAGGGTGAAAAATTCACATTGTATCTTAAAAACAAGCTGCATTTTGTGGAGGAAGTGGAAGATGGAGATGTTGAAGAGCCCAGTTCCAAAGGTGATAATATATTATATTCGTCCAAATTTAAGGATGAGCAGGAGTTGAATATCGAACTTAAAAGAAGAGAAATGATTTATCAAGGTCTTATTGCCATTTTGGACGAGTTGCCATGTACCTATAAAGTGGAGGGAAAGATTGAAACCAGATTCATGATTACTGTGTCTCCCAAGGAAGTGGAAGATAAAGTGGCTGTTCCTGACACAGATAAAGATGCCAAAAAGCAGATGAAATTAATGAAACAAAGAGAAAGAGAAGAAAAGGCAAAGGCAAAGAAGAAAGTGGACGATTTGGATTCGTTATATTCATTCAAAATCGAGGATTAATGGGATATTATTCCATTAAACATCGTTTTCATATCTCACATGCATTCTTACCTATGTACCCAATTATTCCAGACAAAAATATTACCAGTCCAATAGAAATATAAAAGGGGCGGTATCCCGAGGACTATCAAGACTTGACGTTTTCTTGATCAGTCCTTTTCTTGTATATAAATCCAATTATATAATGATATTCAATCAGAATGTAGATATTTTTGAAAATCAATCTAACCAAAGAATTGAACTCCAGCACCCAGCACTGTAGACTATAAAGCTGACTTCGATTACACAATACTACCGTATCTATTTGACTTATTAGACGGTATAATTCGCTCTTCTTGTCCTCGGTTTAAATTCCTTAACCGATCTTTTCTCAACTTTTGCACCTTGAATCCATATTCATGACCATCAATCAACTGATCAACAATAGGATAATTGATCAATTGCTTGACCAGTTTTTGATCCAACTTATAATTATTGATTTCTGTCACCGCCCGTTGATAGAACGCTTCGTCTTCATCAAAACCCTCGTTGTCATAGTCAATGGTGCAGAGATAATCGTCACTTTTGATTATTTCAGAAATGGCCCCACTGGGTAACATTTCAGGAGAATTTGGAGGGGAAATTTGACTCTTGGTTGATACAGAATAAAGACCTCGAGTAGATGTAGCAGATGATTTGATGGAAGGAGCGTGATTGATCGACATCTCCGACGTGCTTTGCACTTCACCCGAAGTCGATTGCAGGTCTGCAGGGTATGAGGTGCTGGATAGCCAATGTTTCTGCTTGCCATCATAATGGTATCTTAAACCTTGATTGATTTTACCCATTCTTCCCTTGGAATTGGGATGTGCAATCATGGCCTCGACTGAATCGAATTGTTTATAGTCACGGTAATAATCACCATGGAAAGTGAGTTTGAAATCATGCATAAGATCCCTTATACCAATCATATCTTTAAAGGCATACTTGAAAATCAACCGTCCATTGGGAATATGCGAAATGGTGTATGGAACGTAGGAAAACGAGTACCAGTGACCAATAGAGAAGGCAATTAATTCCACACACAATAGAGCATTCTGGATACATACGCCCACGCTTTCTTTGGAGCCATTTCCTCCCGGCAAGACACCAAATGCATTCAATAATGACAAGATCACTCCCTGCCAGTAGGAAGCGAAAATGATTAGTTTGACACATAAAAATTTCCCCACGGGGTTAAAAGGCTTGAGATCATTCCACAAGATCTTCCAGAATATGGCTAGGGAATAAAGAGAAAGGGTTACACTGGCATTATAAACGAGAGTGAGCCAGAAATAGATGGATCCAGGCCCGATGTTGGCGATATCGTATAGTCCCAACAATTCGAAAGTCACGGTGCTCAAGCAAATGAACGGTTTGAGCCACACGTACTGGAGAATACCTCGTTTAATGTTCAAAAACGTCTTTGAATCCGAAATATCGAGTGGAGGAAAGATGTATGCCAAGATTCCGGGGTGCAGCACCGGGGCTCTTCCACTGGTCATGATGATGATGTTTCTTTCTCCTCCCAACATGTCGGTTAATAACGAGAAAAACGTATAAATGACAAACGCTTCGTAAACTTCTCTCACCGGCTCAAGAACAATCTTAGTAAATAACGAGGTCTGGTGGTTAAGCATCGAGTAGCACGACAACGCAAAGAGCGGCACAATAAGGTGGATCCGGATGATTAGCCGCTGCTCAAATGGTTTACGATAATTGATCAAATGAAGAAAGATGCTTAGGAATATGATTAATGAAGATATTATTGCCGAAACTAACGAGATCCGGTCGACCCAAACGGGCACCAACGACGACACCATGGCGGCTATATTGAGGGTGGCAGTGCCGATCTAACAGGGCGGGGAGTTTCGAGGTTTTTGAATCAAAACAGAACCAGAGCAGAGGTTGATGGTAGATCAACAACCACAAGGTGGAATTAAAGCCCGATATGACCGAGAAAGCGGGGCAGAAGAGGGGGGGCACTGGTGGCGGGGCTTACACTGGTATACTTCACAGTGGCTCTAAACACCGAGCTTGCAACTCAAATGGACAATTGATGGTGGTGTAAATAAATGACCTTGTCTTGCTTTGAGTAAACGATGGTGTTTGCACTTACGTAAGCAGGCGCGGTGTGCATACAAGCCGATGAAAATTAATCGTAGAATCTTCATTAAAAACTATAAACGGTGGTGGTGAAATCTAGTGAATCACACAGAGCTTTTGTAAATATTAGGTTAAGAGCTCGGGGATGGATAGGAGAATCCGCTTGCGTGTTTCTGTTTTGGGAAATTGTTGTATCGATGGGAAAACAGGTGTTTGGGTAAAGGGTTTAAAACCAGTTAGGTAGAAGTTTTTTGCACCCATTTTGTTGTGTGGTACTCAAAAAATAACAATATTGTAAAATAAGTTAGTCCAATTAAATAGGCAATTATGCTTGTGATTATATGAAATTAAATATTTTGACAACGAGATTGGGCCTGTGTAGAAAAATGGGACCTGTCTGATGGTGATGATGGTGTTCTCCTTTAATTCTCTTGGTTTATAAATCTCTCTCTCTCTCTCTCTCTCTCTCTCTCTCTCGTCACCACGTGATGCTTGTGATTATATAAATAGCTTCTCCTAGTACAAAACGAATCTTCGAATTTGTTTAGGCTCCCTTGTGATTCTTGGCCTTTTCTTTGGCCTTCTCTTTTTCCTTATTGATCTTTTCCAATTCTTTCTCTGTCACCAAGTGATGCTTATGGTTATCGGGCCGGGAAACGGAATGGGTATTATTACGCAGTTTGACAGTATGACAGAAAAGCACCGATTGGAAAAATGGGTCGTTCAAGACGTCATCCATGAAATATCTTTTGGATGGATCAATTGATAACATATTACTAATCAAAGGACGGGATTCTTCTGGTAATAACCGTAAAAGTCTATCAGGGCCTCTGGGGGACTTTTTGGCGACGTTGGCGGTGTTATCCAAGCTCAAATCACTCATACTTTCATGGACCGGTTTTCTATCATTATGATCTTCAATGCCTGCAAAGGATCGATACGAAGGGTCGCTGACTTTAGGAAGTTTCCAGGGAAATCTCTTGAGGATCATACAACAGAATACAATTGCCACGGACCAAACATCAGCCAAACGAGGGTCGTAGCCGAAATTGGATGGTTCCAAGACTTCAGGTGCCAAGTAAGGGTCGGAGCCCACCACGCCTCTAGCACGAACCAATTTGTAGTTTTCATCGATTTTTTCATCAACCATGGAATTGAATGAGTTACCGATTTCTTTCTTGAACTGGACAGTGGAGCCGAAATCGATCAATTTCAATATTCCCTCTTCGGTGACCACACAATTATCCAATTTCAAGTCACGATGGGCCAAGCCGTTCTCGTGCAAAAAGGCCACACCATGGACTATTTGCTTGAAGTAACAGAAACTCTCGAGAGGCTGCATCAACCCGGACATGACAAGATTGAAAAAATCGTAGGGACAGTATTCCATGATCATATAATATTCGGGGATCTGGCTGATTTTGTTGACACCATGTTTATGAGGATAATCTTTGATAAGTTCGTAGGTATGGACCAAGTTTTCATGTTTGGAGAACTCGCCGATTTTGAATTCGTTTTTGACCCTGGTCTTGTAGTCAGTTTCGGGCTCGGTGGGCAACCTGGACCTAAACTTCTTTACGGCGTAAGTCTTGGGGGGATTGGTGGGAGAGGTGACCAAGCTGACGGAGCCACTGGCGCCGGCGCCCAAGAACTTTCCGACCTCGCCATACTTCTTGTACAATTCGGACGAGGTGTTGATGCGAGAGCCCTTTTCTTTGGTGGAGTTGCTGGAATGGGAGTCTGAGGGCTTGAGCTTGTTGAGAAAACGGCGCAACGAGAGATGGTGCTGGTGGTGAGGCTTGGAGGCCTTTGTGGAGGACGACGGTGTCGACTCTGACGAGTGGTCTTTTTTGTCGGAGGGAGATCCTACGGGAGAATGGTATGGGGGCGTGGTGATATGGGGGATGGAATGGGGCGAGCGACGGTGGTGGTCGTGATCGTGGTCGGGGTCGTGATCGTGATCGTGCCCATTGGGGGTCTGGTGGTGACCATTGGGGGCCTGGTGGTGCCCGTTTGGGACTTGGGGGCCGTGCTGGAACTCATCTTGGGGCCCGTCTTGGGGTCCATTGGCTTCGTGGAAACCGTTGGCAACACCAGGACCCTGGCCTTCGCCATTGCGTTCATCCACACTATTGGTGGCAGACAAGAAAGCTCCCTGGGACGAGCCCACCGAAACACTGCTGGAGGCACCGCCGTCCTTGCGGTAGCGTCTGAAAGAGCCTCCGGAGCTGTGGCTGGTCTGGGGCGTGATGGAACCCTTACTGGCAAGCAAAAAGCGATGAGAGCCCATGAAGCCGCCGGAGTGTTCCGTTTCGTTGTTGTTGTGGTGCCGGTGCTGGTTCTGGTGCTGCTGGTGCTGCTGGTTCTGGTGCTGGTTCTGGTTGTTGTTGACGTGGGCCCCGTTCATCGCAGGGCCTGGACCGTTGTTGATGGGCTGCTTCGGATCAGACGGCTTGTCGTCGCTCTTGAATGGCGACGAGACCGAGAAGAAGTCTCGGAGAACCATAATGTGCTTGGTGAGCTATGCCACTAACGAAAGGTATCAAAGGTATCAAAACAAAGATACCAAACGGATTATCAAACAACTAAATTGACTGAGGGGGGAGGGGGACCGAAAAATGGGATCAACCGATTTGTCAGCTTTTTTGACTTTTTGATCCAAATAACAATTCGGGGCTGACACGGCCAGTTTTTTTTTTACCTGGTTTAGCAATTACAATGACAGCTGCGGTGTCAGGAAGAAAGCAATTGTGAGTGGGGAAGAATGGGGGGGAAAAAAACGTATATGGGCTATGAAAAATGCCAGATGGGTGGGGTGGATTTGGCGATAGCCAGTAACCGATCAAAAGGCTGAAGATGGAGCCGTAAAACGTTCGGGTTTTCAAGGGTTAAGTTAGCGCATGAAAAAAAATAGTCAATGTTGAGGGGATGCCTGGGGGGGATGCCTGGGGGGGGGATGAAGAGGGTTTTGGGGATTTGTGGGTTCGGCCGAGACCCTGAACCGTCTTGATCCCGAGTGCCCTGGGGTGCGACGTGGTACATGGCCATACCTTGGGACAGTGGCTGATGGGATGTATGGGGTGTGTTGGTGGGTTGCTAGAGGGCTATTGGGCGATCTAGGCCCCAGACGGTTGGAATGGTGATGGTTTTTGACGGTGGGTTTCTAGGCGATGAGATGGGCCATGCATGGTGTCTGCAAGTTGTCTACATAGCATATGTTAAGGATCTGCAACATGCACATGTGAAATCAGTTTTTCTCCCATGCACACCACCCAGATATCCAGATGTGTCACTATATCCGCAAGGCCACAGACATAATACACCGACTGCCGTATGGAATCCCCGGATCAAGTTACCCCACGACTGGCCCGTCTATGACGAGGGTGGGGAGATGACACTGGCACTCGCACTGGCACACGCACTGGCTGTTTTCTTGGTTGCAATCCCCAACGGCTGTTGCTCTGCCTTGCCAGTTGTTGCATATGACATATCCGTACTTCGGAACTTCGGTATTGATGCACTGGTGTTTTGGTACCGGTTTTTTTTTTTTTTTTTTGGTTTTTTTTTTTAAACTTTGCAACTAATCCTTTCAGCCCTTCGGTTACAGCTTCCATGCTTCGATCATTGCTTCTGCCTTCGTCACAGCACGCGGCAGTGTTTGTGTTTTTTGAGTCAATCATTTCTCCTCCACATCTGCGGCTGCAATTGATCTGACTAAAATGGCTGCGAAATTCTACTACTCGTTCAGTGGTAGGCTTTATCTATTTAATTAACACTAAAAAAACAAAATGACTTTGGTCGATGGAATTAATCATAAAATCTCTGCCTTGGGCACTTAAATTGTCGTTACTAAGGCAAAAGCGATTCGTCTTCATTTGCCCCATTCTCTTCATTATTACCATTATAATGGTTCATACTAAACAGGTCTTTTCTCTTTTTGGTCTTGCGACTTTTTTTGGATTTTGAGCTGGATGTTGACCCGGAATGCTTGCTGGATTGCTCGTGGCTTTCAATTTCAATCACCGCCTCCTGTTCCTCGTCACTGACATGTTCAATGATGGTCTTGTGTACCCCATGAACATTGACTACAGACTCGATAATTCCTCCTGTTCTATATGATCGGGACCCCGGAAATTCTGACTGGTCGGTGTTATCGTTGATCTTGAGAACTTCGTTCTCTCCATACGGTATTGATTGGGTTCGCGCTCCTATCACAACATGATGCCCATTCTTAGAAGTATCGTGAATATCAGCAATATCCCTTTCCCTTTGGTCTCTTTGAGGTGCAACATGCGAACTGGATCCTCCATTGATCATCCGATCAGCTTCTTCGACATTTTCTTCCATGGTCTCGGAATTGCGTCTGGCAGCTTCAAGAAGAGCACCTTCTTCGCTTCGGTGGATATCTCCATACGAGTTGGTGCCTGTTCCCGTAGGGGCTTGTCTCTTTGGACCCGGTATCACCGAGTTGATGGCCTCTTTAGTGTTTCTCTTGATAGTAACAAACGATTTATTGACTTCCAAAGGATTCAACGCAGGATTCTTGGGTTTCCAATTCTTGGCTGAATCAACGGCTCCTGAGATTTCTCCATTTTCATTGTTACTGCCAGATGTAGCCGGCACGTTGAGAGGAGTATCTTCACGACTAATAGAAAACCTATTACTATCGACGGAGTTTCTCTTGGATGTGTTATTTGCCTGGTACAAATTTCTCAAATACGTCGTAAGATTCTTCTTGGATAAAGGTCCTGGTTGCTGTCTCTTGATATTCTTATTGATATCGATATAGACGTCAGATTCATCGACAATTTCTTCTCCAATCAACTCTTCAATTACATCTTCCAAAGTCAAGACTCCGATGGCTCCAGTTGGTGCACCAGGAGCTTCACTGACCACAATCATATGGGATTTACCTTCTTGGAAATAATTTAAAATATTCAAACAAGAAGTGTTCAAGCCAGTTTCGGGCAAAGTGGCCAAAGGGAACGATGCCACTGGTAAGGCATCTTCGGGATCATAACTGATCAAAACACGAACAAGTAACATACCAATGAAGTTTGTGGGCTCATTGGGCAAATGAATGGGGATTCTTGAGAACCCAGCATTGAAAATTTCTTCGACAGTCACTTCATCCAAAATGGTATCAGCACTCATGGTATACACACGGTTAAGAGGAGTCATGATGTTGCAAACTGGTTTTTCTTTCAAGTCCAAAACAGCACTGATGATGGTGACTTCATCTTGATTCAAGCGTTCCACACCCATGGTCTTATGCAAAGTGACCAAGGTTTTAAGACCCGATTTTTTATAGACAGTCCCATGATCTTCACCCAAGAGAAGATCAAGCAAAAGTGAACATGGATAGGCCACTGGGTACATGACATACATCAATACCAACACAAACGGCGCAAACATCGACCCGACTTCCAAACCGTACCGAACACAAATGGACTGGGGAATGATTTCTCCAAACACCACGATGGACGCAGTTGAAGTCACTACGGCTGGCCAGCCTCCACCCAAGAAACGATCCAACACGATTGGTAATGTTTCGTTGGTGATGACATTGGAAAGTAAAAGAGTCACCAACACCCAATGTTTTCCACGGCCAATAAGTTTTAACACTCTACGAGCATGTTTTCTTTCGTCAGGTTCACCCGAACTCATGATCACCTTCAAGTAGACTTCGTCCTGGCCCATCAAACCCAAAGTCAACCCCGCAAACACACCTCCGGCTAGTACTAGTACTACCGACACGATAAGATTGGTATAGAATTGTTCAGGAGTCAAATGGGTCACATGAGATGTGGTTTGATGATCATGTTGTTTACCGATCGGTACAGCGCCGACCAATTTCCAAAGGTTGGAAAACACAAATGCTAATTTGGCAACAACAGTGCCGTTTGTTAGAGAACCGGCATTTCTTCGAAGTGGTAAGGTTTTAGACATATAGCTATTTGGTTAGTATGAACGAAAAAGCGATGGGAAAAAAAAAAAAAAAAAAAAACCGGCACGAGCCCGAGACGCCGATGTATAGTGTGTTCGTCGTTGGATTTCATAGACGCCCTGTCCGTTATTGGTCAAACGGGCCATTTTGGTCCTCAAGTGGTGGGAGTTGAGGGGGGGGCGAAAAGTCGGGGAATTTTAGCGGGAAAAACGGCGATCCAACGAGCCAATTGACAGCAAGGCCGCCCTGGATCTCACCAGGTCTGTATCTGCTTACTTACAGTAGTAATGATCAAGTATCAGTAAAGAGTGGTACTTGTTTAATGGTATTGATACCAGACGAATTTCAGTTATACAGGTCATTTTCGTCATGGCTGCGAGAATTAACGAGTCGTGTGTGCGCACAATTACCACCAGCGCAGGGGCCGAGGGAGTCCACCAACCAACCAGGACACGGGACTGAGAGAGAGAGAGAGAGAAACGGAGGAAGACGAGAGTGGGGGACCCGACAGTGGGGGTTCCCGCCGTGGGGGCGTCCGTGGGGGTTCTGCTACCGCTGGTGCTGCTGGGCCATATTGGCTGGGGTTGGAGGCGGTCCTTTTGGCGCCAGGCTCTACAGGGCGTGTCAAAGGTAGCAATTAATGTGCATGCAAATCTGCGGAATGTTTAATTGGTTCAAATTTGGTAAGTCGGGTGGCCGGATCACGTGGCCCTATTGGTATCTGGGGATTCGTATTGGTGGCCGGTAGTGACGTTTTGGGGCCTGTAGTTGTGGTGGTGGTGGTGGTGGTGGTGGTGAATATACTGGGGTGGATTGGTCCTGACCTGCATGGCATACAGCACGTTGCCAGAATAGTCAATAAGGACATATGCATGTATACAGGCTTTTGGCATCCCATCACCAGAGTGTAGCCATCCCTGTTCTCTGTAAAAGGGTACCAGCAGCATGGTACCATTATAGTGGCCATTCTGGTGACTGTGCTGGCTACCGTACTGGCTGCCGTGCTATCCCAGGGCCAAGCGTCCACTATGTCAGGTTCAGGCTTTCCTGCAACCTAGACGTTATTTTCATGCACGTCATCACGGGTGTATGCGGTATGTACAAATGAATATCAAATGCTTTCTCTACAAGCACTACCAAGTATTATCTCAGGGCCATGCTGCATCCACCCACCCACCTCTCGATCGCCGCCCTATCCACTTGTCTAACAGCGGAGATGCCGGTCCCAGTCCCCGATATCTGCATCCAGGCTTTTGCACCCAAGTTGCGCCCAAATTGCACCCAAATTGCACCCAAATTGCACCCAAATATTAGGCATAAATAACCTGGTATATTCCAACAACTCTATTAACGGCTATATACTCCATTCCAGTGTAGAATAGTGGCTGGCTTCGACTATGTTCACCATTTGGCCCCCAACAAGATCGACGCCTGGTCGGTGGGCTTTTCCACTTCATTGAAATGGGTCCGCATCAATCTCTGTCTGTCCACGCCCAATTCCACACTGAATGATTTGCTCCACTCCAATAACTCTCCTATAGTATGTACATTTTCTCCAGCGTTGATATCAAACAATGGAATGCTGTTGTAATTTTTTAATGCAAGTGTGAGCCATTCCTTTTCTTCGGTTTGTGAAGGAGCATTGATTTGTCCTCCTCCATTTATACATCCTCCTGGACATGCCATGATCTCCACGTAATCACATTTAGAGGCATCCGCGCTCTCGTCTGTTCCAGCAGCAGAGCTTGCATCCGGGTCTTTCTTCTGGGCCATTCTGGCTCTTCTACGGGCAACCAATGGATTGGACTTTGTACCTGAACTCTTGACACCAGGCTTTAATTTTCTTACCAAATTTTGAATGTTTCTGAACCCATTCACAATAGCCGTACTAGCAACAGAAGTTCCTTTATGCAATAATCTCAACTCGTAAATATCCGAATTCCGTCCTTCGATTGACTGGATGGTGAAATCGGTCTCATTATAGGTAGAAGGATCTTTTAGAATCATGTTGTTCCGGTACATCTTGAGATAATTTAACCCGTAACCACCGGAGGCCGAGCCACTATCATTTGACCACGATTGGTCGACCAAAGGCCATGATTTGGGAGCACTTTTCTTGTAAATGTCCAGAATAGCAATAGCATTGGCATCAAATCCTTCGGGAATGAGCTGAAATTGTGGGTGTTGCTCCAAAAGACCGATCAACTCCTTGGCCGTCAATACGCAATCCACATCCTGATCCAACCCTGAGATTTCCTCGGGCCGGGCACTTTCTAATTTTTTATCGAAGCATGGCATAATGGACAAATGATACACGTTTTCACGGGCGATTCCTAACTCATGGGCCGTCAAACTCTTCAAGATACACCCTGTGATTTGTTGAGGCGATTTAACGGTGGAAATTCGAGGAATCACATGTGGATGTGTCTTTTCGGCATAGAGAACCCAACCGGGGCATATAGATGATAATATGGGGCCGTCATGGCCGGCAGCTTTCTTTTCGATGATATTTTGCGATTCGTCAATCAACGATAACCTTCTTCCCAAGGCAGTTCCCACCACATAGGTAAATCCCATTTGATTCACCAACAAATTCACCAATAACTTATCAACATCTTCTACTGATAATCCAAACGCAGTGGAGATCGAGGCCCTCGACTGGTGGGAAATACTGGCCACAAACACCTTTTGTGATTGGCCTTCAATCTTATCAGTTAATGCCTTGATCAACTGGTCATGTGAATGTTGGGCCACCAAAATCTCTTCTGCAGACGTAATGCACCCGGAACATGCCAAGCAGTCGCTAAGCGAAATCTGTGCCGGCGTCAAACTCTTGTGTTTGCCATCGATTTGTGATATTTCAAGTGGGTTTCCGTTCTGGTCGATCTGGATATCCACCGCACCATTTTCGTTGTACTCTTCGGGCTCCTGCTTGGCCTCGGGCACAAGCGGCTTGATACACGCAACTCCGGGCGATATGAAGTCGTTTAGGTCGTCGGCTGAAAGTATGGCGCTCATTGGCGGTACTGGTATACTGGTAAATGTATAGCTGATAGTGTAGATGATGATGAGAAGGTGTATTGGATCACGTGCCGGGATGAGTAATCGTTTTGCAACCGAATGAACGTGACGATGAATGTCAGCGTGGTAGAGTCATGTGGCCGGATCCCCGTGACAGGTCCCTGTGACTGGGGTTAATTACTTTCTACATTGGGAAACCAGTGGGCTATTAAAAAAGTATGGGTGGTCTCGTGACATTCACAATATGACCTAAGCCATACCAGGGGTCCAAAACCCAAAAAATCCAAACCAAATCCAAACCAAACCCAAACCCAAATCTAAACTTAACTTAAAAGCCAGATATCAAAAACCGAATGAAATACCGACGGGGTGTGGGAGGGGGATTTGAATTTCTATATTTGAATATGTCATGGAAGTTTTTTGAAAGCACGACGCATAACTAGGTAGGAAACAGTGGTGTGGAAGGTTTTCGCAACCATTGCATTGACATCATTTGGAGAATAAATCTGCTCATAATTGCTCATGAGTAGATTTAATAATTTTGCTCAACAGAGAAAGAGTACTTATTGTGGCACTATTTCCCCTGTGATGAAAATTAAAATAAAATAAAAAAAAAAGGGTGGAGATTAAAGTGGTCCAAAAAAAAAAAAGCTACCCAAACCAATTGATCAATGAAATTCATCAAAGGAAGGTGGGGACGATACCGGAGTTAAAACGTCATATGGCCGGGGTTAATGGCACTGGGGGCAAAGAGGCTTTTCTATTTTTTTTTATGATTGTTCTTTTTATTTTTGGTAATTGTGGTGTTCCACTCAGTCAGTTCGGCTGGAGGGAGTGTCAGCATCACTCAAATCATCCAATTCGAATTCCTGAGCCTCGACATTACGGTAGTCAAAACCAGCCAATTCGCCGTCCTCGCTATAGCCCACCAACCTCAAGTAGAAGGTGAGCAACAAGAGAAGCCAGAGGAATACCACAAAAGCAGCCGAAGAACCCACCAAAATATAAGCCGAGTGATCTGCACCCAAATCATGAACCAAATTAAGTTGTTCTTCATTTGCAGCCATAAACAAGATGCCAGCCAAAGTCAAACAGAATGGCGGGATATACTGGAAGGAGGCGATTTTACCCGAGGGCAAACATCCTTTATCCTTCAACACAAAAGAAATTTCAATGACTCTGGTGATACCAGCCCCAATTAATGATAATCCAAACACCCCATGTACCTTAGTGGAAATTACCATATGCTGCGAATGTTGCGACATGGAATATCCTGTGAAAATGAGAAGAAGTGCAGGCACAAAGGACCGGTTGCCATTACGGGACAAAAACATGCCCAAAAGGCCCCCTGCCCACCATATGATTCCCATGGACGTATGCTGATAATCACCCATGGACCAGTCCTCCGTTCCCCACCTGTGTTCGGTGAAAGTGTTGACAATTCCCCATACACACATTAGAGTGGAATCAAAAAATTCCTGCGACCATACTGGCCTGGTAGCATGTAACAGGTGAGTTCTGATCCAGGGCACCAACAACACCCAGCTGAGGACAAAGGAGTAGCCCACAAACGCCAGGCCCATGATTCCATGGGCAATACACTGGCCGGTGTGTTTGCCGTAACAAAAGCCAAAAAGAGCCACTGGGGCCATACAAACACGGACCCAACCAGTGAGCACCGCCAATACTGAAAGGGTCTTGTAGACTTTGTAGGAAAAGCCGGATTCACCGCTGGACTTGACGTTGGGGTAGAACCGGTTGAAGATCCAGTTGGACCCGTTGATGAAGGACCCCACGAACACCGTGGCTCCCAAAAGCACACTGAGAAACCAGCTGGTGCCCTTGGAGGTCCGGTTCTCATGGCCATTGGCATCAGGGAAATCAAGAAACACCGCTTCAAACACACAGTAACCGGTGGAGATGAAGTGGAGCAAGAGTGACCAGTGGAGCCGGTTGGCAAACGCCAACACCGACGACACCGACGGCACCACCAAGATCAACGCTAGCGTCAAGATCCAGTGGAACGTCTTGGAGCCAGGGTTGATGGGGTGGAACTGGATCCTGTCGCCATCCATATCCATATCCATGCCCATATCGCCGTCGCCGTCGGCCAAGATGGTTCTGGCCAACCACAAGAGGGGAACAATACAATTATACTTAGACTTCATCGCCTGGTGGTATTGTAGAGGAAGAAGTGGCCGGTGATTAAAATGTCACTGCTGGTGTGTATACAGACCGGCGATATATACTTACAACTGGGCTGGCGGTTTTTTATGAGTGGCTGAGAACTTCAAACTTTTGATACTCCTTTTTTGCTTTCCTTCCATACAGGGAGGACTAACCGATTGATTCCCCAGAATCTACCGGCGTTTGCCCTTTGTTAGCCAATGGTTTCTGCCCCTTCAAAATCCCCAAAATCCACTCTTTTTTTTTGGGGGGGGGGGGACAACTCCTGGTGGTGAAAAAGGTGGCAACTATTGTTTTTAAGCCTGGAACACAATTACCCTATACTGAAGTCAAAACACGTTCCCTGTTAGGGTCCCTGTTGGGGATGATGTTAGGGTCCCTGCTGGGTTCGCTGCTGGGTTCCTTGTTATAGAAAGCAGCCACCATAGCAACGCTAATTGCATTGGCCCAAATTCCGCTACTCTGGTTCGGTTTTTCACCCCCTCCCTATATCTCCATTATGTTTTTACCCCTGGTTTGCAACTTTGGTGCTACTACGCCCTATTATGTGGTTTTGTGAGGGTATATTGTCTCATCAGGCCCATTTTTTAACGCTAAAGTCGCACTTTTTTGCCGCTATTGTTGCCCGAGGCACGGTAATTTTTGCTCTGCCAACAATACAGCGAAAATCTTGACGTGGACGTGAACTACCCATACCTATTTCTGGTCTAGAAGGCACCCAGCAGGTCCTGAAGTGCCGAAACCTTTTTACTGATTAGTTTCATCTTGCTACCGCCGCCGCCGCCGCCGCCGCCACAACCACAACCACAACCACCACTAACCACAACCACTCTGCTGGTATCAACTGCTCCACTTCCTCCTCCGCTTCGCTCCACTTGGGAAAACCACAAAACATCCCAATCTGCCTCGTAAATCCATCTAACGTCTCCCAACCCTCAAACCTATCTTGCCACACCCCCCTTGGCCCTCCATGATCTTTAGACTATTGGATATCTTGGCACTCTTGCTGGCGGTATCACACGCCCAAAAGATCCCGGAAAGGGATTACGACTCCAGAAACTACTTCTTGGTCGAAATCGACACTCAGCATTCCAGCCGTCCGTTGGCTGATTTCATACTGTCCAACCATCACTATCGTTTCGAACATCAATTGACGGGCTTGGACGATCATTTCGTCTTTAGTATCGACAAAAACCACTCTCATAACGAGTGGTTGGGAAATTTCAACTCCAATCCCTATTCTTTGATCAAAAGATCTCTGGGCTATGAAGATGCATACGACAACTTGGTTTCCGCAGTCAACCTCAAGTCCATTCATTTGTTGCCCCCAAAGCAATTGGTAAGAAGAGCCCCCGTGTTCTTCACCGATGATCCTGCCGATCAGTATACCAAAAGATTGGAAATAGTTGATTCCTCTCAACAAAAGGCAAAGGACGTTAGTGACCATCTTGACATACAAGACCCCATCTTCCTTGAACAGTGGCATTTGGTCAACACCTTAAATCCGGGAAGTGACGTCAATGTGTCTGGTTTATGGTACGAAGGCATCACCGGTAAAGGAATAGTCACTGCTCTTGTCGATGATGGTGTGGATCATGAAAGTCGGGACTTGGCCGAAAACTTCAACGCTGAAGGGTCTTGGAACTTCAATGACAACAACAACAATCCTCAACCCAAACTATATGATGACTACCATGGCACAAGATGTGCTGGAGAAATCGCTGCCCGTAAAAACGATGTTTGTGGAATCGGAGTAGCTTACGAATCCATGGTTTCCGGTATCAGAATTCTTTCGGCCCCAATCACCAGTGCCGAAGAGGCAGCAGCCATGATGTTCAATTTGAACGTGAATGATATTTATTCGTGTTCCTGGGGTCCCACCGATGATGGTAGAACATTGTCAGAACCTGACAAGTTGGTTAAAAAGGCTATTGTCAAAGGGGTCCAGACCGGCCGTAAGGACAAAGGTGCCGTCTATGTGTTTGCTTCCGGTAACGGTGGTAGACACGCTGATTCGTGTAACTTTGACGGTTATACAAACTCGATTTATTCCATCACCGTGGGTGCTATCGACTATAAGGAAACTCATCCGCTCTATTCTGAATCCTGTTCGGCTGTTATGGTTGTCACTTACTCCTCTGGGTCTGGTGAACATATTCATACCACTGATATCCACAAGAGATGTTCTTCCACTCATGGAGGTACTTCTGCTGCTGCTCCTTTGGCAGCAGGGATCTACAGTTTGATCTTACAAAGTAACCCGGACTTGACTTGGAGAGATGTCCAATGGGTCACCGTGTTGAGTTCTACTCCTATCAATGAAGACGATGGAGATTATCAAACCACCGCCTTAGGTAGAAGATACTCCCACAAGTATGGCTATGGTAAAATGGATGCTTATTTGATGGCACATTTCGCTATGACTTGGAAAAATGTCAAGCCTCAAGCTTGGTACTATTGTGACGTTCAACCCGTAGGAAAATCCATTTCTATTGGACCTACTCAAGCCAGATTGATCGAACATTCGGTGATTATTTCCAATGCTGAATTAAATTTCATGAACTTGGAAAGAGTTGAACATGTAACGGTTACTGTCAATATTAAATCTACAATCAGAGGAAGTGTCGGGGTTAAGTTGATTTCTCCATCTGGGATCCACAGTGACTTGGCTACTTTCCGTCCTGAAGATAGAGCAGTAACTGGTTTCAGTAATTGGACGTTTATGTCTGTCGCCCATTGGGGTGAACGAGGCAATGGTGAATGGAGAATTCAAGTTTTTGGCGACAAATCTGGTCCCGCAAATACCGAAATCACTCTTGAAGATTGGCAATTGAGGTTGTTTGGTGAAAGTGTTGATGCTTCCAAGGCCGAAGTATATAATATTGAAACCGACTACGCTGCTGTCAGAAGAGATAGACTTAAGAACCAAAAACCAGCAACTACTATCGAACCTATCACCACCGATGCACCAGAAACAGAGACCAGCAAAGCTGAAGACCCCAAAACAACCGATTCCCACCAACCTGAAAAACCAGTACCTTCCAAGAAACCTGAAGAAACCCCTGAAGAAAAACCCGAAGAAAAACCCGAAGAAAAACCTGAAGAAAAACCTGAAGAAAAACCCGAAGAAAAACCTGAAAAACCTGAAGATGGCTCGCAAGAACAAGATCCCGATACTGAGCCTGGTGAATCCGATGATGCTAACGATGAACAGGAACTTGGTGAAGAAGAAGGCACCAACAAACATTTCAACAACAGCCATGTAGGACAATATTTCATTGGATTGGCAATGTTTGGGTTTGTGGCAGTATTGCTCTTGATGAAGTTCCATAAAACTCCAGGAAGTGGTCGTCGCAGCAGAAGAAGAGAAGATTATGAATTTGATATTATTCCTGGCGAAGACTATACTGATTCTGAAGATGATGGAGATCAAGATTCATTCGATTTGGGCCACACTAACCGGGGCCATCGTAACCAACGTACTGATGAGCCCATGTATCCAGATGGCTCGGATGGATTACCCGTTTATGAAGAAGAAATGTTTAGAATAGATGATGAAGATGAGTCCGATAAGAAACCAGACAAAAAACAAAAGAAGCACAAGGGCAAAAAGTATCAGCAATTAGATCAACAAGTGCCAAAGCATGAAGATGACCAAAGAGAAGCTCGCGAAGATAAACATGAGCTTGAGCAAAGTCATGATGAGATTGGTGATGATATTGGTGATAATGAAGGACATGAAGATACTCGTCTTCAATCATCATCTTAGTCAATATAGACAATTTTTTTTGGGAGTGACTGTTTGCGGGACGACGATAATAGTCAAAATATATAGTACACACAAATCAACAACAATTATGTTACTAGAATGTAGAGATGGACTAAGTGAGAGAATTGCCTACGGTATTTGGCACACATGGCAGTTGCTAATAAATATAAATATATATATATATATATATATATATATACTTAATAATAATAATAATAATAATAATAATAATAATAATAAGATGGTGATAATTTATGACAGACTAATTCAACAATTATAGAATACACCTTGAGAATAATTTGATTCTTTTGTTTGATTGATCCAATATAATCTAGACAAAAAAGTAATAAAAAAAAGACTAAATTTTAAGAGTGCTATTGACTGGTATCTTCTTTGGTGAATGTGTAAGCAAGCAAGCGCCGAATCCTCCCGTTGAGAGGTTGGATTATTGACAATTATTGCAAATTCGCAAGGTTACAGAAATTTCAAAAATTACAAAAAGATGCAAAAACTTCAAAAAGAAGCAAAAAGAAGCAAATTTTTGATTATGCAAAACAGGCTTATCTACAGACAAGTATACTGGCTACAAATCGGACCGTCAGACCAGGAACAGGCCATACTGCAATACTGTAGCCACCACCAAGACAGTTGAAGGGCAGGTCACGTGACCCGATTTGCGATTTCGGACTAGTTACAACTACAGTTGAAAAAACCAGAAACCCCATTAGTAATCGGACAAGCGATGCCTAAATCGCAAGGACCTTTTGTTGTAGATAGGTCGTGCGGCCAGTTCTCCCAACAATTGGTACTACCAATATAGTAATAGGGAAATATGACGGGGCTTTTAGTCACCACGGGTGCTCACATGACCTCGGACCAGAAATGTCCAGCAACCCCCACTGGCACCCAATGGCACCCAATGGCACCCACTGGTACCATGTGACTATTTCCAAGTGACCAGTTCCTGGTGACTAGCCTCTTTGATAGTCGTTTAACCATTAGTGACGGACTCTCACGTGCACCGCTGACATTTGGTGACCGAGGGCTCCGAGCCTCCGATGGTAAATGGAACAGCAAGGACACCCTTTGGGGCCAAAAAATAGGCGTTGTTCAATATTACGTAAGCCAGCTTCGGCTAACCCCCACCATAGTCCGTCCCTTTATGGATATGAAGCGATTGATCCGTAGGTCCCACCGCCGCCGGAACAACGGCTTGTTTCTCCGGTGGCCCAGCACCCACCGGTCGTATCCGCTCGTCCATCTCTTATCGGTTTCCAATCTCCATTACCCTCATCCGTAGCCAACAGCAAAATTGGAGGGCGAGGTCGTGCCGGGGCCCAACATTCGGACCAAGGGTTGCTCCATGGCTATAACAAATACCGAATTTATCCTGTAGTTCCAAACCCACCAACCCCCCCCCTCTCAATCCCCAATTGATATCATAGAGATTATCAATTGACCCCTCGGTATCAAATAACTACACATCACCATGTCAAGCCCTTTTGGAAACCACGTTTCCATCGTTGTTTTTGGAGCTTCTGGAGACTTGGCTAAGAAGAAGACTTTTCCAGCATTATTTGGACTTTTCAGAGAAGGTCAATTGCCACCCACAGTCCAGATCATTGGTTATGCCAGATCCAAGTTGGAAGACGACGACTTCAAGAAAAGAATCTCCGCAAACTTCAAGGGTGGCGATGATAAGAAGGTCAATGACTTCTTGAAGCTCACTTCATATATCTCTGGAGGCTATGATTCCGAAGAAGGATTTGACAAATTGAAGGATTCTCTCGAAAAATACGAAAAGTCCAACAACGTGTCCAAGTCCCAACGGTTGTTCTATTTGGCCTTGCCCCCTTCCACCTTTATCACCGTGGCTTCCCAATTGAAAAAACAGGTTTATGATAACAACGGAACCACAAGATTGATTGTTGAAAAGCCTTTCGGTCATGATTTGGCCTCTTCCAGAGAATTGCAAAAGGACTTGGCTCCTTTGTTCACCGAAGAAGAATTGTATAGAATTGATCATTATTTGGGTAAGGAAATGGTGAAAAATTTGTTGGTTTTCAGATTCGGTAACGAAATGTTTAATGGTGTTTGGAATAAAGATCACATTAAATCCATTCAGATCTCCTTTAAGGAAGCCTTCGGTACCGAAGGTAGAGGTGGTTATTTCGATTCCATTGGTATCGTCAGAGACGTCATGCAAAACCATCTCTTACAAGTGTTGACCCTTTTGACTATGGATAGACCTGTTTCCTTTGATCCTGAAGCCGTCAGAGATGAAAAGGTCAAGATCTTAAAGGCTTTCAATGAAATTGAAACTGATGACATTTTACTTGGTCAATACGGTAAATCTGAAGATGGTAAAAAACCTGCCTACTTGGATGATGAAACCGTTGATCCAAAATCCAAACAAGTCACTTACGCTGCTTTGGGTTTCAAGATCCATAACGAAAGATGGGAAGGTGTTCCAATTGTTTTAAGAGCCGGTAAGGCCTTGGACGAATCCAAGGTGGAAATCAGAATCCAATTCAAACCTGTTGCTAGGGGTATGTTCAAAGAAATCCAAAGAAACGAGTTGGTCATGAGAATTCAACCTAACGAAGCCATCTACTTGAAGATTAACTCCAAGATACCTGGTATTTCCACCGAAACTTCCATGATTGATTTGGATTTGACTTATGCTTCTAGATATTCTAAGGATTTCTGGATCCCTGAAGCTTATGAAGCTTTGATCAGAGATTGTTACTTGGGCAACCATTCTAACTTTGTTAGAGATGACGAATTGGATATTTCCTGGGAATTATTCACTCCATTATTGAAATATATCGAATCTTCCAAAGCTCCTACCCCTGAAATTTATCCTTATGGTTCCAAGGGTCCAAAGGGTTTGAGACAATTCTTGAACAAACATGGTTATGTCATGGCCGATGAAGGTACTTACCAATGGCCATTGACCAACCCAACTGTCAAGGGTAAAATCTAACCGACCCAAAAGGTATTGCTAATGGGTGAGTGATTGGACCAACATTTTAACTTTGACTTCTCCCACATACACTCGTCAATGAGTTTATTTGATTTGATCGTTGCCTGTGGCGACTTTATAAATATTGAATAAATGGTTGTCTATTGGACAAACTACAGTTTCATCAACAATTATGGCGGTTTTCTGATACAGATACTCTCGCGAAGGAGTAGTACCAATTGTTGGTGTTTTCAAGCTAAGCTTGGGCCACGTAGAGCAACTTTGGATGAAACGGTAATGTCTCTTTTGTTTCCATCCAAAACCTAGATCAGATTTCTATATGCGTTTACTTGTTTTAATGGTATTTGATTGTATTCTAAGAAGAAGTTCTTTAGGAAAACTCTCATCCGCGAGGATCTACACTAGAGCCATCGCCATGGCCATCGCCATTGGCTTATTGGTTTAGTGAAATCAATCAAATGAGCCCACAAGGAGGTTCGGTAGTAAAAAGGTATGGGAAAATCACTCATCAATGTCTGTAGGATTACCACAGCAGAAAACCAATACCCACACAATCTACAATACTAGAAGAGCCCCCGATTTGTTCGGAACTGTTGGACTACTGACGAGGTGTGCTCGACTATAACTCAAAAGAAGTGTACTAGACAATAAATCAGACATCCATGGAAGGTCTATAAGCGGTCACCGGCATACTAAGATGGGTTCTATTGTATGCTACCGAGGAAACTGCGAATGTTTATGGTAAATTTCATCACCTTTATTGTTGTAGTACATTCAATCAAGTCATGTACAATATATCAAAGCAACCACCTTGATAACGTAGTCTGACATGGAACAAATGAATGAATCAGAAATGTTATAATACTGGCAAGTATAAGCCTCATCAACCACCTCCTGCAACAGAGGATTATATTGATAAAGCGGTTTTCAACCCTGTCGTCATAGTCATATCGGACTGGGAAAGAAGTAGACTTAATTTCATCATATTCTTCAAACGGTTGTTCCATCAGAAACAAACAGCCGAATTATAATGCTTGCAAAAACACTTTCTAGCAAGCCCAAATTCTCCTGTTGTTTCTGCTGTGGTGGTTGTAAATGGGGAATTTGCCTGCTATTTATACTTGGCCTGGCCGCGAAAAATTTTGATGGGATGGGGTTACCCGGATATGGATATATATATCACCCATCACCCAAGCTGCAAAAACCCTATAGTGTAGAGAGTGGGTGGGTGTAACGCCAGTCTTGGGAGACTTGGCGGGATTTATATGCATGGAAGCTACTAGAATTCTTGTATTTTGTTAGCTGGCTTTTTGTCTCGTGTGTGTTGAGGCAATATTACTTAGATTAAATACAGTTTGTAGTCACCGGGTGAATTGTTCAGGTATAGTATAATTATAATTAGCAAGGTTAATAAGGATTAATATTATGGTAAGACTACTGGTCTCAGTATAGTTGGGAATTACGGTGAATTACTCTTTGGACCTATAAATAAATTTGTTTCAGTTCAAGTGAAAACTACTGGGAAATACTCTCGAACCATAGAAGTGCACATACTCTTTAAGACCCTATACCAATGATTCAATTGATGTTGATATTTATTGCCATAGAAATTAGATAGGACAATGTGAAACTAGTTATTGAGTATTTGATCCACATTTCGATATTTGCAAATCGGCTAATGTATTTGTTGGATGGAAAAGTTTCTACTTGAAAACGTTCAAATTATGATAAAATACTGAAAAACTAACTACTCCCAGATACATTATGTCGATTATTCCAAATCCTGAATTTGTTCTGCCTTGTGCTTGTTGTTGGCCTGTTGTTGGTTTTATATTTGTTCTATATGCTACAACCAATCAATGGTATGAAAGTAATACTACCAATTTTAAATGCTTAAACAAGCTACATGGGGACTGACTGGCACGCCAAATCAACCACAGAAGTACCATTACTAGCGAATTTAGTAGCGGATATGATGGACCTTTCAAGTAATCTTTGACATTCACCATGTGAAAGTGACAATACTTTTTTACAGGTAGGGTGATCCTTAAGGGGTTGGGATCTATGGGCTCCTCATTTTCTTCAAATCCTCCAACTTCTTCGAAGTGATACTATTCTTTATCTGGGTGGACTCGTTTTCGCCCATACTCAAGCTTCTTCTCAAACTAAACCTATCATCACCATTTTCCTTAGGTATAATGCTTTGACGGTGGCCCGTAGGACCCCCCGTAGGAGCCCGAGGTTGCTTCTTGGAAGAAGGAGGTGCTGTAGGAACAACACTATACTTACGTTCCTTGAAAACCACCCCCACTTCTTTAATATTCTTCTGATGGTCAGGCTCCACCTTGACAAACCAATCCAAGCCTTCATCATATTCATACATCCTATAATCAGTACCATATGGTTTGGATTCAAGACAATATAATGTATGCAATGGAACATCTAGTTCTCCAATATTTGACTTATTAAGATTCAAGAAGTATGCCAACAAGATCCGTAACACCACACGATGCGATACAATCAACACATGATCGGTTGTTCTTTCGATTTCGGTAATCAAAGGTCTTAATCTGGTCAAAACGTCCAAATAAGATTCTCCTCCAACACCAGGGTACCGATAACTCAACTTATTTTTTATTCTGGCTTCAAATTCACGGGGATACTTTCTTTGAATTTCATCATAAGTCAACCCTTCGAATTTTCCTCCTCCCAACTCATTCAACATTCTCATTTCTTTAACTGAATACAACAGTTCATCAAAATATTGACCGGTTTCAATGGCCCGAATAAGCATCGATGACCATACACAAAAGTTGGGTTCTGTAGGAATATTATCGATGTTGGCAATGTCATCATCATTGAAAATAGAATTATACTTTAATTCCAACCGACTGGAAAATCTTTCCAATTGCTGTTTCCTGAACTCTTGACGTTGGAAATTCATAAACCGAGCCAATGTCTTGGCAAACAGTTGTCCTCTCTTGGTTAAGTGTGAATCTCCACCAATACGACCACTTAAATTATCCACACTCTCACCATGTCTAGTGATCCAAATTTGACGTTCACAAAGGTTGAAGTTGAGAAGGAAATAAATGGTTTGCGAAGCCAAGAAACCTTGAATATTGTAACTCACCACTTTTTTACCCACATCGATCATTTTAACGTATTGAAATCCAGGAATGGCTTCTTCAGCCTCATCAATGGTTTCATATGCCTTTTCATAATTGTGTAATCTCCCTACAAAATCCTTCAATGCAAGTTCGGGGTCCATATCTTTATAGTCAGGACCAGACAATTTCAAGCGAATATTGGATTCAATGATACTGGGATCAGAACAAATACTTTCCAAGAAAAGAACCTTAAGCTCTCCTTTGGAACGTTGCTGGATTCTTTTCAATACACGCAATCTCCGATGCTTGGTGGAATTTGTAGCATCAAATATTCCTACGGATCCAGATCCATTTATCACGTAATCAAGCAATTGTTCTAAGGTATCCATGGCCCATTTTTCTCTTAAGGCATTGGAGGTCTTGTTATCAGGACTAAAGAAATCAGCATTGTGGTTCACTGGTTCTGGCCGCTTGGGTGGGGACGAGACTTCGTTTCCGGGAGATTTTGATGCCAATTCAGGAGATGGTGTGCTTTGTTCATTGGTAGGGGTGTTAGTATCGGGAAGAGGCTGGTTCTCAGGACCCACATTATTTTTATCTTTTCTTCTGGTGTTACCAACATTAAAAACTCTACAATCATGCTGTAACCAATTCAAGTAACGTGTGAGCTTATTGGTGATATAACTTTTACCTCTTGCAGGAAGACCCACCATAACAATGACCAATTTGGAACCCACATCGACGGAGGCGATTTTCCCGTCCGGAGAAGTCTTGGACGAGGTTTGACCGGGTATATTCAACGTATATGCTTTACGAGCACTTGGAGGAGGCTTAGTCAAGAGCAAATTCTTTAGTTTTTCAATGGAGGGGGTCTTTTCGAATTGTTCTTGTAATTCATGAGGCACATCACGAAGGATAGATGTTTTCGTTTCATGATCCATTTGCAATTTCTTGTTTGTTTCGTCGTTGTTGGGGGGATGAATTATAATACTTGAACTTGAGTTGTTGTTGTTGGTTGTCATTGGGCTGATGGATTCTGATTTTGGTCTTGAAGGCTTGATATTATTAAGGTCGGCCAAGTTCAAATGCGAAATGTTCTTGGTCTTGGAGATGGTATTAGAGTCCTTGGTAGATTCGTGACCATCAGCAGAGGAGTCAGCAGGAGGATCTTCGTCATCACTGGATTGTTCACGAGTGATGGGAGACGTCATGCTCGATACAATGGGAGTATCAGTCAATGGTCTCTTGTTGAACTCAGGGAGATTTGTGTTGGAGCCGTTATTACTTTGATTATGATTATGATTATGATTATTATTATGATTATTACTATCTCTTGTATCCAACAACTGGGAATCAAGCGAATGGGATACGGCTATTTTCTCGTTGGAAAAAGGATATGATTGGAGTTTTCGAAGGGCATGTTTGCGAGGATTGGCCAGGGAGTTGCTGATCTGAGGAGTTATGCTAGGAGATGGGGTGACAGAGGTGGAAAACTTGGCGGAGCGATCAAACTTGGTCAAGTCTTCTTCACTGGAGTTTTGCGAGGAGTTTGCCGACGACGAGTTGGAAGACACAAACGGGTGGCCCGAGGTATACGATTGGAAGTTGGAAAACGACACCTTTTTGTTGTTGGCACGAGCTCTCAGCAAGACAGCGTTGGATATAGAATTGGATTTCTTGCGACCCTTGGTGGACAAACACTCGGCGGACTCGGCGGACTCGGCGGACTCGGAGCACATGGCGAGGGCGGCGGGCGTGGGGTCAAGGAGGTCCTGGTCCTGGAGATCGTCAGGACGGGACATCAGGTGACGGATATACTGGTAGTTTAGTTACACCACTAAAACCAAAGGGATGTAAAAGGGTAAAACAAGTTATACAAATTGCCACAGATAGTTTGTTGCGCCTAAGTCACGTTTTGAGGGTCCGAGACGATTGACAGAACTCCGAACCGATGACTAGAGCCACGAGAGGGGAAGGGAAGGCCCGGGATGTAACAACTAACAGTGGGAGGGTGTTACAGTGGTGAGAATGATGTCGGTGGCGGCGAACAGGTGCTTTCACGAAAGCTGATTGGTGAATTGATTTTGGTGGTGGTGGTTTTGGTGGTGGGGAGAAGTTGCACCGATGGCGGAAATTTGGGTTCCGCGATGCTGGAAAGTGGAGGGGCTGGCTGGGAATAGAAAGTGCAACGGGCACAAGGAAACTGTAGTGGTGGTGGAAGCGGTGGTGGTAGCGGTGGTGGTAGCAATCGCTGTAGTGGTGGTGGTGGTGGTGGTGGTCGGGTTAGTGGAGGGTGCAAAATGCTGAGCCTTGTCCGATTATGCTATTGATTATGCTATTGTGCAATTGGCTATTAGGCTATTTGGCTATTGTGCGATAGTGCGATGCGAGATGACGTAGAGTAGAGTAGAGTACAACTACAACTACAACTACAACTACAACTACAACTACAACTACAATTACAACTACACTCAACCCCAACAATGCAAGTGGTGCCGACAAGGATCACGTTAGACTAAGCGGCCGAGATACGTGGCCAAATTAGCCACCTTCAACACCCAAACCACACCAGTATAAAATCACTGGATCCACCTGACTATGGCCTGGTGGCTGCGACTTGTTGGGTGGTCCGCGAAGTGGAACAAACCTCTCCAACACAACGAGAAAACAACGAGAAAACAAGTGCTATCCCAAGTGCAAAACCAAAGGCAGCGGCAGTTCCAGTCACCTATTCACTGTAGGAGATCAGATTTTAGTTTTCTTTTTTTGTTCTCTTTTTTGTTCTCTTTTTTGTTCTTCTTTTGATTCTGCCTTTTTTTGCTCCTATTTCTGTTTTTGCTTATTTCTGACTGTTTTCTACCAAGTCGCCTCCTAAAAACTCACCTTTGTTATCACATCCAAGTCCACAAACCCATTTTCATAAAATTGCAGCTATTTGAGACTTGGGTCCACCACCCGGAACTGGGACAGCACGTGATGAGCACGGATGTCCCCACGTTTCTTCTTTAACCCTGTCAAAATTCACCCAGTATCGGATATTTCAGCTTACAAAATTCTCAGTGATCTCCTGTAGTAGTAATATATACTCCAGGCTTGTCTTTGGAACCACCAATGCACTTTGGTTCCCATTTAATAGGGCCCTATCTACTGACCCAGGTGACCGGAACTCGCAAAAACACGTGAGTGACAAATAACGGTCCTACAAAGTGTAAAACAAAGGTAGAATGCAGAAAAACGGTCCCGAGGGTCCTGGCCAATTGGAATGTAGTAAACGGTCGCCAGCAGCTGTATCAAGTCTAACAGACTTAGGCGAAACCTTTTGCAGTTTTTGGTCTATTTTAGTCTATTTTTTGGAGCATGAGGATTCAGTGCAACATGGTAGTGGTTGCATCGGTCAGAGAGACCATTTGGGATGAAATGGCCGTGAAAAAAAAAAAAAAAATAGAGGCTCCACTACCAGAGTCAATTGTGTCGGGAGAAGTCACTACGATCCGAAATAGCCACCACAGCCAATCATGTAGTTCAAAGATATTTGCTCGAATTCGCAGTTGCGATTTCTGACTAATGACTTGTACGTACAATTATACGACAATACCGAAACGGTTATCGATTTTCGCTTGACAGGATTTACTGTGGGTGGCAGGATTCTAATTTTCCACAAGGTTGCGGGGTGGCTTTACAACAGTGTTTGAAGTGCTTTTTTTAGTACAACTAGACTTTGGTAGATAGATGCCTGACACAAAAACCCCACAATAACTACTATGGTGAAAATACACAATAAATTGTGGGACAGTGGTCATTGGGGCCGTTTGCTGTAGGATGTGGCTGGCCGTTGAAAGTTGCAAAAAGGCCCAACAAGAGCAAATTTCAGGCCATTTACTTTGCACATCAGCCAACTTGTGACAATGCGTGTAGACAATCTTCACTGGCGGAAATACTACAGTAAATCTTTTATTATCCTACACTACAGGCGATCGAACTCCGGGGAAGAATCTAAGAAGCTACGGTCAAGTTTGACTGGTACAGGGTGATTGTAGGTGGTGGTGGGCATTTTGAAAAATCTTGGGTAATTGTGGGAAATCGTAGTAATAGTAGAGAATCTTGGTGCGATCATCAGACTGGTTATGGTCGCTCGTATTGTAGAATTTACACATGCAGCGGACGATAGTGGTGGATCATATCAGCTAGTAGTAGTGGTGGTGGTGGTAGTGGTGGTAGTAGTAGTAGTAGTAGTAGTAGTAGTGGTGGTAGTAGCAGCAGCAGCAACAGCATCACCAACACCACCACAACTACCTAACCCCACCAGTACTACCATCTCCAGCACCTTCACCACCTCCAGCATCTTCAGCACCTCCAGCACCTCCAGCACCTTCACCTCTACAATAGGCTATTCAGATCGGATCTGTCCATGCCGAGTCTGGGCTGGCTTGCGGCACTCGATCACTCGTGATCTGCTGGGATTCTCAACCTTCTTTCAACCGTCTAACAAAGTGCACCGCCGCCCAACCGTCCCCCACCACCCCACATACCTCCAGCCACGGGACCACCACGGGTGGCCTCGCCAGCTCCCACGCCACTATGGCCACCCCCAAGCTACCCCAAGCTACCCCAAGCTTCCGGGTGCTGTTTGTAATCATAGTGGTGAATGGTTTCCGCCAATCACCTTGTGCCCCGTCACGTGCGCGGCTCGCTAACTGTGGTGCAACCACCACACTTGTACCAGTTTCTTTTTCCTTATCAGAGGCAATTAGTCTGACCACTTGTTAAACAGTTACCAAATCATTCTATCTCAAAACCCGGTCTTTTCTTTGGGGGGAATCAGTCACCACAACCCCTCCAGCTCCCCCACTCCATCGACACATTTTTTTTGCTGCCTGGCGCCTGCTAGCCGCCGCCCTTGTTGTGTCCTCATATTTCTCCCCTGTATTTAAACCATGGAGTATCCGGTGGAAATGGCGCAGTTTCAACACCTTTTGTTGGATCCTACCGACCAAGACGCCCATCCTGACCCGGCCATGGACTCCTTTGCCTCCGTGCTAGGGGTCAGCTGGCCCCAGTCCAACTTCAACCATATGGGCCTGTTTGATCACGAAGCCGACTCGGAAATGTACTCCAGAATCATGGCTGCTTCGTCCGTACAACAACAACAACAACAACAACAACACCACCACCACCAACACCACCACCAACCTTCCATCACAAACACCACCACTCTGCTTGACCCGTTACGCTTGGACGACGATGTGTTTTTGAACAACGCCCCGGAAATGGCCCTGGTGCCCAACGACTACCACTACCAGTTTGCCCCAAACTCCTCGTCACCTTCGTCTTCTGCCGGCTCGGTATCGATGTCTGGAATGGCTGCTACTCCTACGGGCCCCATTCTCAATGGCGAACCTGCTTCTGCTACTTCGGGTGCATCCGTTGCGTCGGCTGGCTCCGCAACTCCCCAGCTCAACGCCGCCCGCTTCAACCACTCGTCCCCGGTCCATTACAACAGACACAACTCCACCTCGATCCCCGTGGACCAATTGAACCTCTTATCTCTCAAGTCCATGTCTCAAGGCCAAGGCCACCAAGGTCAAAGCCAAGGTCAAACTCAAACTCAAACTCAAGCACAAGCACAAGCACAAGCTCAAGCCCAGGCACAAGCCCAGGCACAAGCACAAGCTCAATCGTCGTCCACTACCATCACCTCCAAGTCCCCATCGCCTGATTACTACTATTCCATAAACAACTCAAACAATATAGCCTTGGACTTTTCAGAAAACCCCTCCCTGCCCAAAAAAGAGAACGGCCTGGCCCCTGTTCCAGATACCGAGAGGACCATCAACCCCCGCGAGTTGTTCACTTCCAGTAAAATCCCCACCTCTTTGTCCTCACCAGCATTAACCACGCTATACGCCGCCAACAACACCCAAAACCAGGTTTCCCAAAACTTTAGGGGGGTTCCTTCCATCCCAAACTTGCCCAATCAAGCATTCAATTCCACATCCAAGCCTCCTTCGGTTCGTTCGCCCAAATTTGACTTTAAAATGAACGATGAATGTTATAATGCAATTTCTTACTGGCTCAATAATACTCTTCTGTCTAACGACCCGGATACTGCAGATTTAACCCCTGCTGATGGTGCCACCAAGATAATGGTCAACCCAACAGGGATAATTAAAGGAAGCTATTCCACATTTAATAATACCACCCGTACCCGACCTCATTCTTTTTCAGCTTCCCATTCTTCTTATAATGGAATTAACAAGAGAAGGAACTCTATCCAATTATCCAACCCTTCGTCGTACCCTCAACACCTGCCAGTGAAGAATTTGGACCAACAAGATGAAGAAGAAGAAGATGAAGAAGAAGAGGAAAACGATGAAGTTATTATAGATCCATCCTCGTCATCCGAAATCCCCAACCTTCTTTCTGCGGGCCAGAAGAATAAAAGAAGAAAATCCCATAGTACTGAAGAAGCATCAAGCTTACGTGACTTTAAACTGGAGGTTTCTATGACATACCCCCAGTTGGGTTCTCAAACAGAGCCAAGAATACGGAAAACTTCCACTCCCAACATTTCTCAAAATGAATCTTTCAATGGCTCCCCCAAATCACGGGTCATTTTAAATAGTACACATTCGGTTCCTTCCACTCCTCAACAGTCTGCTCCCATCTCCGTTCCCGTGGTTCCAAATGCTCAAGGCTCGTTTCCATGTAGTGAGTGTGACAAGCAGTTCAAAAGATCTGAACATTTGAAAAGACACATAAGGTCCGTGCATTCGAATATCAGGCCCTTCCACTGTAAATACTGTGAAAAGAAGTTTTCGAGATCCGACAACTTGGCCCAGCATTTGAAAACTCATTATAGAGTGGATTCAAATGGTCACACAACTATTCTGTATGGGCCAAATGGAAATGGAAGGGGACGAGGATGAAAACTGACAAACTGCGGATTTGGCAGGACCAAGGGGCTTCTTTCTTATTTTTTTTTTTTTTTTTATTCAGCTTGCTGGTCGATTTAATCCTCGAACAGTGCAGTTGTTGCAACGATTGGAAATCTATTTTATTTTAATTTTGGCGCATTGATCCCCGTCTTAATTCAGTGTTCAGTGTGACCCCTGGTGGATAGGGTCTAATGTTCTAGCTGATTTCGTTCGAGGAAGTCTCCTCTACCCAACCCGAGCATGAAGGAGAGCCGAGATCAACACAAATCATCAAACCAGTTGAGTTGGCTGGGATTGTCCATCAGTAAAAACTTTCCAAATAAATGGCAAAACTGATCCATCTGCAGTATGGGAAAAAAATGTCACCAAAGTTGATTCTTGCACCGTGCTGGGACCGGTGAAGAGTCTGGGCCGGCAGCACGTGAGAGCCGAGTTTTCGGCACCATCTGGCTGACCAAGCTCTTGTTTATATGAATCCTTGCTTTCTATAGGCAGTTGCACTTGTGTTTTTAGTTCATTATATGGTTATTAGATTTAGTAGTAGCCCCACAACCATCCGCTTACGTAAGCACGTTTTTTCACCAATAAGACCAACCCAAATATCACCACCACCACCATCTCACACTCTTTACCACTATGTCGAACCCCTGGGCTAAAAGAGATGCTTGGAGATACGAGGGCCAGTTCAGCCGCTTCAACAGATTCAAAGGCGCTTTCCCCGGTTTCGGAATCGCCGTAGGCGCCTTCACTGTGTACGTTGCTTACGAGAAGTTGGTGTTGAAGAACAAGCACGAAGAACATCATTAGACCACCACAGAACAAGCTGATGCTTGGTACAATCGTACTGAAGAGAGGGACCACGTCTTTCTATGCTGATACGTAGACCATTCTATCGTTCAGACATTCAGACACTCGCATGTATAGACTCTATAGTCAATCAACGAAATGCATAGATCAATAGAAACCGGCCGGCCATCAAGATGGACAGTGGGTATGTAGGCGAAAACAGGGCCATTGGTGTTGCTCTGGGCCCAGTCTTTAGTATAGGCTAGCTAGAATAGGTGAGATGTACTGAGAGGACAAGGAGAAGTGTTGGCTGGACGTTGCAAGCGACGTCATTAGCCATGGAACGGGTGCTGGGGATAAACCTTGGACACGAGGTTCTAGGGTTGAAAACGTTCAAGAATCCCTGATAATTGATACCTAGAATATTCTAATCAAGAACACTTTGAACAACTTCAAAAATGATGAGGAAACTAAACAATTTAATTGAAGAAATAGGCGAATAAACCAGTTAATTAAGCTAGCATAGAAAGGACCTACAATTAAAGTAGCCGAAAAGCTTGACTACCAAAAGTAATTAACATAAATGAGTTAAATATCGACTTTAGAAGTTTAGAAGAAAAAAAATCCCCAGAACAGATTCATTTATATGTAACCCACCCCAATTGACATTTAGCATTTACTTCAAGTTATGTAAAACAAACCAATTGCCAAAATTGTTTCTGTTGAGTTCAACAACTTTTAAATCTTTTTAAATAGATTTTTATCATTAGAGCACTAGTTAAGAATATACAAAATACACAGCTTCCATCAGAGATACGGCAAATCAATAATTCATAGAGATTTTATTTTAAGATATATGTTTTCCATATCAACATAATTGTACAGATAATTATTATTTACATCTAATTTAATTTATTATTATTTTTCAGTAGTAGAATTACCATATAATTTGTTCCAGACTAGTTTCGTCAGGATAATAACCATTTCATTACCCCACAAAAACTCGAACTTATTTTGTTGACATTCTTATAGCCATCTAACAATACTCCTATCTAAAGTGAACAAATTGATTCGATCAAAGTGCTTTTCTGAAATAAAATAAAAACTTCATCTTGATTGTAGAATGACCTGCCTTCTTTTATAATAAGTAACAGTTATTCACTCTAAAGGTACCGAATAATCTTTGAACAGCTAAATACCGAGATATCATTATATTGATTCGGTTACTAAACAATCCGTTCTATTTCTGGTTGTTGCAACATAAGTAGAATAATTGATCTGGAAGTTATGCTGGGTGAGAAGATCAATAAGAAAAGAAAATAGCTGGGCCATTTTTCTACAATGGTCTTGTTTCTTGCTATATTATTTATACCAGTGAGTACTGTGGTACTCCCAGTTGGTGCTCACCACCCGGTGGGCCCACCCGGTGGATTGCGGCTATTTACACATTTGATCAGTCGGATTTGGCCTTTTGGTTCTGTTGGCTCAGTTGGTCTTCAATCTCGAACGAGCCTTCCCAGATAGACTTCAGAATATCAACCACTTCCTCTTCACCAGCACTGGCGTCATTTCTACCCAGGTTGGCTTGTGCGATCTTGGTCTTTTCGCTGGCAATTTGAGCCCAGCTATCTACATGCTCTTGTTCTTGCTTGATACCCCATTCAAGGTTGGTGGATGCGTAGATGGCTCCATACATGGACGATTCTTCCTTGGAAACGGCACTATCCATTTCTTCACGCATTCTCAAGTTGTAAAACTCGAACCTGGCCGAATCGTAAGCCTGGAAAAGACTCAAGTCTTGGCCCTTTTGCTTCGATTGTGCCAACAACCATATGGTTCTTTGGACCACGCTCTCACCATCCAAAGGCTTGCTGAACTGCAACATGGTGGACCAGTCACATTGGTCCACTTCGTTCCCCTTGTTTTCCACCAATGTTTTCGGTCTGGACAATTCCCAGGGGTGTTGATGGTAAAACACATCTCTCAATTGATCTTCCAAAAACTCCAACTTGGGCACCCTCGAAATGGCATTGTTTTGGTGCTTTTTGTCTTGTGCCGATGCTCTGGTCTTGTAGGTGCCGGTGATGTGGTCTTGTTGGAGGAGGGATTCGCTTGGATCTTGTTTTTGGAGTTTGGCGTCAATCACCTTTGGTTTCTTGGTCAAGTCGGTAGACGGAGGGTACGCTCCGACGATATCATACCATGTTGGTTTTTGCTTCAACACGCCCACCTTGAGGTAATGTGATGTTCTCTCTAGCACGGTGGTGGCCTTTGATTGGATCTTCATGGCTGGTGGTGGTGGTGAAAATTTTCAGGTTGAACGAACAAAAGTTGTAGTGAGAGTTTCGGCCATTTGGTGCGACGACGATGGGACCACCCCCAGTGATTACAACGAGATATTGGCCTCTGGGGGGGGGGGGGGGGGGTGATATTCGGCAATGGGGGCATCAAATTTATAGAGGGGGGCTATGGCGAGCTGTTACAGGTTTCAGAGTGAAGAAAGCGGCATCCATTATGCTTTTGTAGTGATGTCCAAGTGTTGGTCCCCCTAGATTGGTGTGGGAACGTAGCGGAGACATCGCGAGAATGTAGCGAGATCGTAGCCGTTACCGCCAATTCATCGCTAGCCATTATTCCATCTTCTTCTTCACACAGAAATATCACCAACAATTAGACTACACAACCAGCTTAATTGAGCTACCAACCAGCACTTGGCTCGCTAGCTTTTGCCTGTTACCGCCCAAGTAATTAATTCACCGTACCATCGCCTTGAACCCATCACGCATCTTGAACAAAAATCATCAACACTTTTGCCAGTTGAAGTCACAAGACATCTGACCTCAACCAATGGCTGTGGCCATACCAGCCCTATCCAAAAGATACTCGACCCCGTGCTAACTCATAGCCATCATATATCCTTTTTCCCGCTGGTTTCCCTATTGCTACCGGTCCCAAACCATCCATAAAGCTGATCTGTGCTATGGTACGACATCCTATAGCACCAGGCCAGCTCCAACGCTCTCTAGAAGCACTTGGTACCAAGATAAAGCAAGCACGCTCCCCATCAACACTCCTCACAACGGTTCAAACATTAATAGACCTCCATCGGCCCCAATTACTGCACCATTTTAACACCACCAGCTACGATGAGCTCTGGGCCCGGCTTCACACCGACCCCAATGACTCCGATGTCAAGCAGGAACGTCGACTTATGTTGCCAGCTGCCATTCCCAAGACTTCTTCCTACAATAAGTTTCTTCACCAACTATACCCATTGACCAAAAAGTCCACCCTTAACCTAAACGTCGACCACGCAAGGAAGCTCATCGACTATCCCACCAATTTCAAGAAGTACGACACCATAAATCATTCCCTTCTATATAAATCGTATCTTGAACTAGGGGGCCCTCTCTCCATCAAACACCTGCATTTTGAACACTTCATAGAGAAGTTCTTGTATCATAAGTCCGACTTCATACGACCAAACGTGATATCTCGATCCACCATAGCTGGGAGACCGCCCATGCTGATTCTTCATTCGTTTAATCAGATGATTTATAGAAGAAGGGAGTATACCAAAATGGTCACCAAAATCTTCAATGATATCAAATCCACGGGAATGCCCTTGACCACTGGTGAACAGAACTATTTGATTTATGTTACCTTCTACAAGGATCACCCGGACGTGCTTAAACAGGTACAACAATCGGTAGAAAGGCTCACTTTCGACGAGCCTGGAGGCTTTGACACGATACAACTGAGTTCCTATACTTCGTTCAACTGGGATATTTATCTGCTGCTCAAACTGTCGCTTCCTTTTACAAGAAGTACTTATAACGTGCTCTTGCTTCATGCTATACGACACAATCAACATCGAATTGTTGAAGATATAATTAAAACCATTGGTGCTAGCAGTATAGAATGCCAACCCAAGATCGAGGGTGTATCTCACCATGAATCAGAAACATTTGTGCTCCTTCTTCAATACTATTCATCGCAACAAAATTTTGATTCTCTTGCTTCGATCCTTAACCAGATCACCGTCTCGGACATAATTATAGACATTGAATTGATAAACGAGGTGATAAAGGCTCTTAATCAGGCCGGGCTATATCAATTGAGCGAAACATTTGTGGTGGATTTATTCATGAATCAACCAGATTTGGCCGATGATGAAGAGTCCAAGATCTATAAATTAATGACGCCTGAAGACAAACGGTTTTATAAGTCACTAATAACCATTTTGAGTAATATCAAATCGCTCACTAGTGAAAAGGCAACATCTTTTAATATTATAGCCACCGAGTCCACCTTCAGGCCCTTGATTCAATCCATTTGCGATCCACAAAATTCACAAACTTTTACCAAGCTCATTTATGTAATCGACTACATGGAGCAAATTTATAAACTTCCGATCACCACAAGAACTGTCAACATTATAATGGACAATTTCATGTCAGACACTTCGAGATGGACACTTGATAACTTAGTGGAAATTACGAGCAAAATCATAAGCGTCCATGATTATACCTACAATTTGACTAGAGATTCGTTATTATTTGGGCGAGAAGATCGCCCAGAGATTTTTGCAAATGAGTTAAGTACTAAGCTCAAAAATTTCGTGGATGCTCACCTAAAGAAGTATGCAAATCTTAAGCTTCCGATCGAGAAAGGAACGTTCTTAAAATTATCCGATTATGTAACTGAAAAGATTTATCAAGCATTTCTTGCAACCATCAATAGGGAGTTGAGATCATCCAATGGAAACCCTCAAAAATCGCAGAGATTGGAGAAATTGCTACAAGATATTCTGATCCATCGAACCAAATTGATCCAAGAGCTAGAGACTTACAGAGGTGAAAGAAGGTATAATGGGGATAAACAAGATGTATATAACAATGATGAGGTGAACTATGTTAAGAAGGGGTATTTGATAGATTTAGTGGATACAGTGAGCCAATATTCAAACATAGTTGATGGACAAAACTAGCATAGATGGCAGTATACGCAAGAATATACAATACTGCTACAATTTTCGGCTCAAGTAATATGGTGAGACTCTGTTACCAATTAGCTATTATTATATTTATTTATATTAGATACTAATACAATCACTTTAATTAAACAGTCTTGAGTTTGATTGAATAGGTATTCAAAAGCTAACATACCCATGTTAAAGTTGCTAGTTAAACAACCCACTTGCTTATCCCGAATCTCATAATTCAAAGAATACAACGCAAGCTTTTCCACAGAAGATTTCAGACTACTTTTGACGGATCTATACCATTTCCATTGGTCTGGTCTGCGTCTCCAACGTTTATTGTCGCAGACTGGTTGGGATCAGCCAATTTTGTTTGAGTTCTTGTAGCACATTTTTCCCTTTGCTTGTCCCTGTAATAGAACAAAAACTTCTTTGGAGTAGAAGTAACACTTTCAAAAATCAATAATACAGTGTGAAGCGCGGTAACAATACCCATGAGCACAGTTGAATCGAGTTCGGCAAAACTCAAAAACACAATTGCAATACCAATTGGAGCTCTCCAAATCACTCTCCAGAATTTTGGAAGTACATGCATATCCTTATGGTCATGAGATAAATCGGCCAACCCAATTAAACACATGGAAACTAAAGCAACGGCAATACCACCGGTATAGTAAAAGGATAATCCGTAAAAGTTCTCTTCACCTTCAGATTTGGCTCCAGAAGATCTTTCAGCAATTTCATGTTCAGACGAATGATGATGCTTTTTGGTGCTGGAGTTACTACTAGCAACCAAATCACCACCAGCATCGGCTGCCAACACCAAACCAGCAACCAAAGGAAGATGGGAATAAATCCAGATTATAGCGGTCCAGCCATTGCGTCTTAACGCATGGGTGGCCCTTTGACTAGTGGAACCATTGTTATAGATCCAGAACAAGACATAAGCGATCCAAATGTGGAAAATACCCCGGAGATACTTGGTGGAAAAACCTTCACCTAAGGGACCAGAAGCCACAACCTTATATAGAAACTCACCAATTGCAATTGTGACAAAAACAGCGAATCTTTCAACTTCGTGCTCGATATTAAGAGCAGTAGACATAGTCAAGCCCATAATTTTCTTTGTGAATGGATGGAAAGCAACAACGAAAGAGAGATTTTCCAAAAATAAAACACCAAAAGACATTCCAACTTTACCTCTAGTGCTCAAGAAAATGACAGGAATCCATAAGCAAGAGGTAATGAAGATGAAAATACTATAGAGACGCATTTGAGGTCTGTGTTCGGGAATGAAAAAGGAGTACACTGTCAAGCTTGCAGCCAACGAGAGTCTGCAAAGCATATAAGGAACCACGGTTAATGCTGCCCCACGCAGACTAGTCAAAACTGCGGTATGAGAGTTAATAAATAAGGTCAATAGACACAAGATCCAGAAAATATAAAGTTTTTGGGAAAGGTCCTCGTTATAGTAATAATTGGTAAAGTCCTTAATATCCACCCAGACGGTCCATATTGGAATGAAGAGCAAAACATATCTCAAAAGCGAGGCACCAGTTGGATCTTCTGCAGCCTCACCCGCAAGATTGGCAATAAGACCAACGTACATCAAATCCAAAAACAAATCCGTCTTGGAAGATGTTCTTTCGCCTTTGGTACGGAAAAGCACACCGTCTTTAAAATAATTCAACGCATGGGGGCGGATAAACCAAACGGAATCTCTAGGAGGCTTGATATAGCTGAAGTTGATGTCACCATATTTACGAACAAATTCATCTTCGTCTTCCGAATCAGTGAGTTGTTCGAACTCGTCAAGCAATTCATTTTGATCTGGCCGCTCGTCTTGGAGGGCTGGTTCTCTAGACAGGGAATTATCTGAACGGGGCCTGATGGAACCAATTGGTTCACCCGACTCGCTCAGGGTAGTTTGGTTAGATTTTGACATTCTGAGAAGCTGGGAAAAAGGCTGGTTCCGCAGACCAAGGATAAACGTGGAGCTGGGCACAGGTAGAAGTACTGGAAGGCTTGTTAAGAAAGAAGGGGGTCGAAGACGACTGTTTTTACATCACATGAAAAGGCCCAGGATTTAAACAAGGCGCCTGTATGCAGTGCAGTTGTAAGATTTAGTAATGGGAAGTAAAGGCGGCGGATGGAAAGTTGTTGATATTTTGGGAGGGTTGTTTTGAGCCCAGGTGACTTCAGTATTAGTGGAAGGAAGCGTGGGGACTGTAGGAGGAGGGGTTGGGGGCAACAGTATGGAGAAGCCGTTGGGTATCAGCCGTGCTTGCAAAATTATAATTAGAGGATGCAAAATGCAGTACTGACGTTAGGCACGTTTGACATCAGCGAAAGTCAGCAGACAAGAGCTTAAAGAGAGGACCAAGACGGGGAGGCAATTAGCCGTATCTGGCAAAGATGAAGTGCAAAGCTAAAGTTCTGGATATTGGATATTGTGGATGAGTATTGTGGAACAGCTTTAGAAGCTTATGGAAAGGCAAAACATAAAAAAAAGTGGACAGAGCTGGCCGGGCTGAATAGAGACAGGGTAGGGCCAACCACAGCAGTTTTTGATTTTCATTTTGATCCCTTTGGTGTTTTTTGTGGGTTTTGTGGTTTTTGTGGTTTTGGTTGTTTTGGTTGATTGGGTATTTTTGAGTTTTTGGGTTTTGGTGGTAATTTTAGGAATTTTTAATGAATTTTTAATGAATTTGTAATGAGTTTTTGGATAGTTTAGAGGTTTTGGTGGATCTGCAACGCAGTAACCTGTTGAAATAGCCCCAATATACGAGAGATCGCTGGAGCAAGAGAAGTTATTGGGCTGGGCCATGTGCGCGAATCTTACAGGGTATTTTCCAGTTGACAGCAGCCATCTCCGGTGATCCCTGGTGGGTGCAAAAGTGTCAAATTCCTACACTGCAACCCAACTGCCAGAAATGGCAATGGGCCGACAAAAATAGGGGCAGCTGTGGGCAACGAGACGCTATATTAACGCAGGCTCCTGCTACCAACGCCCACCGTGGTCCTGTCATTTCTAGTTGTTGCTCTGGTAGCCAGTACGATTGTTCCACGCGTGGTTCCCTGGGCTCCCGTGGTTCCCTGGGCTCCCACCCAGCACGACCCCCCGCCGTACCATAGCACCACCACCACCACCACCACCGCCACCAATAACAACAATACCAGCACCACCACCTCCCAGTCTGTCCTGGCCCAGGCATCGATGTCACACCCGTGCTGCCCATCTCTGCTACATCCCATCCACTCCCTTCGCTGGCCTCACTTGACACTACCAGTGCGAGCCCCAGCACGCGTGGATCTAGCAGCGGTTGCTTCACGTGACCCAAATTTCACTTGGTTCCTGACAAGTTCAGGCACCTTGCGGTCTTCTCTTTCTCTATTACAACTCCTTGGTAAAGAATGGCCACTCCTGGCAATACTACCGGGACAAACGTATGTATAGACGCCGTCAAAATCGGACGGGTAGACTGCCGCATCTGGCTCCAATCCCGCTCAATTGGCGATGTTTTCCCGTTAACCGCCGAGGGGGACTTCGGTGAACGCGATGGTCTTGTGGGCTGCTTTGAACCCTACCCGATGAAATCTGGCGATTTTTCTCACTGTTAGACTTGACGGCAACTAATTCGGCGGTATTAATTCCCTTGCTGGCTCTAAATCCAACTGGCTATCTTTCCTATACTAACATTGTAGCCCTCAGAGTTGATCCAACCTCCTCCACAAGCCAAGGTCGAGAAACAAACTTCAGTGACCAATGGAAACAAACAGCTGCTGGAGTTCAAAGGCGTGTCGCTTTCTCCGGAAGTCACCACCACCACCACCACCGATCTCACTCCGTCAGAAAACATTGATGATTCCGACATCACCGTCAAGCCTCCTCCCAGAGCTCCGCTCAAACCTACTTATCGTGGATGGAGAGAAGTGGGGAGATGGACCCCTGAAGATGCGTTGACTTTTGATGACGAAACCACCGATTTGTTATCCAAAAGTACCTTTTTCGATAAATACTTGCCGGCAGTTGCTTATGGTGATTGGTATCATAATGTAGGTTACTTGGTGGTGGGAGCCACATTATCGTGGATCATTGGTTGGTTCCGCTTTTCGGTAGCCCCATTGTTCTTTGTGATGATTGCCTTTTCTTTGCTTTACCGGTCTTCGGTCAGAAAATATAGAACCATCTTGAGACAACAAGCTCAGCGTGAATTCTCCATCAAATCCATCGAAAATGATTACGAAACTATGGACTGGTCAAATGCTTTCTTGGAAAAGTTTTGGGTCTTTTTGGAACCTTCCATTTCCCAAATTGTTTGTGAACAAGCAAACCCCATTCTTGCCGCTTCCCCTGCTCCTGCTTTTATCAAGTCCATCTGGATCGATAGTTTCACCGCCGGTACCAAACCTCCCAGAATTGACCAGGTCAAAACCCTTCAAGGAACCAAGGACGATATTGTGGTTATGGATTGGGGGTTCTCGTTTATCCCCAACGATCTTAGTGATTCCAACAACAAGCAAATGAAGAATAATGTTAATCAAAAAGTTATTGTCAAGGCCACCTTATTTGGGTTCACCGTTAGTGTTGTTGTTTGTGATATAGCAGTTCGGGGTTTGGCCAGAATCAGATTAAGAATGATGCCTGCGTTCCCTCATATTGAAACCATTAATGTTTCATTATTAGAAGCTCCCATGATTGATTTCAATACCAAGCTTATGGGTGACTCGATCTTAAACTGGGAAGTGTTGGGATTTCCTGGTTTGTACCCATTCATTAATGAAATGATCAGAAAATACGTCGGTTCGATGATTTTCAGTCCTTTATCTTTCCAATTGAACGTGCAACAATTGATGGCTGGTCATGCTTTAGACTCAGCTATTGGTGTTTTGTCAATTACCATCAAATCGGGTAGAGGATTGAAAGGATTCCATACTGTGGGTAACACAATGGATCCATATATTACCATGGGTTTCAAGCTGGAAGTTTTGGCCAAAACCTCCATCAAATACGATACCTCAGAAGCTACTTGGAACGAAACTTTCCAAATCCCTGTTGTTTCTTTATCGGAACCTTTGAACCTTACAGTTATTGATTATAATGAACACAGAAAGGATAGACCTACCGGTTCGATTCAATTTGATTTGGAAACCTTGATCGATGAACCAAAGCAAAATTCGTTGTCTGCACCTGTCATCAGAAATAATAAACCAGTAGGAGAATTATTCTTTGGATTGAACTACATGCATACAATTGAAGCTGAAAGACAACCAGATGGTGCCATTATTCCACCTCCTGATATGAATACTGGTATCGTTAGACTTTCCATCACCGAAGCTAGAAACTTGAAATCCAACGACGAAAAGGGTGCTTCTACTTACGCTGAAATTTATGTGGGACAAGAAAAGCTTGTTGAAACTTCTGTACAAAAGAATACCAACAATCCTGGCTGGGGTGTCTCCAAGGAGAAGATTATTTATAATCGTGCTAAGACCAAGGTCAAGGTTTCAGTTAAGGAGAAAGGTGGCAAGCTTTTGGGACAAATTAATGCCAGACTTGACGAGCTTATTGATGCTACTCAAGTGGAAGAAAGTTGGTTCTCGTTATCCAAAGGTGGTGAGGTTAGGATCACTGCTTCTTGGAAGCCAGTGGCTTTGGTGGGTGCTGGTGGTGCCGGTGGATATGCTCCACCAATTGGTACAGTTAGACTCAACATTGAAAAGGGTACTGATTTGAGAAACTTGGAGCATATAGGTACTGTAGATCCATATGCTAGAGTGTTGGTCAACGGATTCCAAAGATCAAGAACTGCCACTGCGGACTCCACATTGAACCCTACTTGGAACGAAATCCACTACTTTACGGTTTCATCTCCAAACCAAAAATTGACCATTGATGTTATGGATGTGGAATCTCATTCACCTGATCGTACTTTGGGATCATTTGATGTTAAGTTGAATGAGATCATCGGAAAGAACGAAAAGGGAGAATATATCGAACATGTAGACTCTGAAAAGAGAGAGTCCAAGTTGATCCACAAAAAAGGTCCAAAGGGTACCGTTACTTATTCCTTGTCTTTCTATCCTACTCTCCCTGTCAAGACCTTACAGGATCTTAAAGAAGAGGAGGAAGAAAGAGCTGAAAAAGAGAAGGAAAGGGAGAAAGCTGAAAAGGAGAAGGCCGAAAAGCCACCAGCAGGCATGGATCAAGAGAAGAAGGAAGCAGACAACGAAAAGAACCAAGACAGTGAAAAGAAGGACGAAGGAGCCGACGAGGAAGAAGAAGAGGAAGACCACAACACTAAATTGGAGCTTTCCTTGGAAGAGTTGATTGAATACAAGTCTGGTGTACTTATCTTTGAAATCGTTAATGCCAATACTTCTAAGGAAAACACCTATTTGCAAGCCTTCTTTGATAATCATGGATACTCTGACTTTGCATCGCAAAGATTAACCAAGAGAGAAGCAACCATTAATGCCACAGGTGATGTGATTGTTAAGGATCTTGAATGGTGTGAAGCCAACTTTAGATTGGTCAAGGACAAGGAAGGTAACAGACTTGACAAAGCCCTTGCAGAAGCCACCATTCCAGTGTTACAATTGGTCAAGAATGGATTCCACAAAACCACAACCATCACTTTGGATGGAGCTGTTCAAGCTTCATTCGATATTCAATGTTCTTGGGTTCCAATCATCTATGAATCTGAAATTCCTCCTCAAGATTCCAAGGATAATTCTGGTGTTGTCACTATTGTTGCTGAAAGAGGTGAAAACTTACTTGCATCCGATAGTAATGGTAAATCGGATCCATTTGTTGAATTGTTTTTGAATACGGAAAGGGAGCGTTTCTTTAAGTCCAAAAAGATCAAAAGAACTCTTGATCCTACATGGAATGAAACTACTAGCGTCGAAGTTGTTAATAAATACGATTCTTATATTAGAGTGATTGTCAAGGATTGGGATATTGGACTTGAGCAAGATGATTTGATTGGTATTGGTAGCATCAGACTTGCAGATGTTCCTACCGATGGAACCGAAGTGGAATTATCTACTCCTCTTGAAGGTGAGAATGGTGAAGATGGTGGTTTCGCTTACTTCAAGGCATCGTTTAAGCCGGCATTTATTTTGACAGTCAGTACTAAAAGCACCAGTCATATTGGAGGTGCTTTGAATGTTGGTGCTGGTGCTGGTAAGGGTGTTGTCAAGGGAGTTGGTACAGTTGGTAAGGGATTAGGAGACGGTGTCAAGGTGTTGAAGAAAGGATTACACCTTGGGCACAAAGAGAAGTGAATGATCCCGTCACAAGCATTTCCCTAGTGATTTGTTTGATGAGCATATACACTTTTGATTGGGTATTGCTCTGATTTGACTTTGCTGTTGTGGAGTAGAAGTAATTCTAACATTGTTTTATTATTATAAATTGATTCGAGATTCTGATTTGATGTAGAGAAGTGGGATGGCGTAGTTTTGTGAAAAAAAAAAAAGAAGAGACCTGGATTATATATATTTGATTCAGAACATAAGTGTTCAATCAAGGCTCCTTTTTAAGCTAGAACTTTAAACTCTTCAAGCTTCTTGTCATTCTGCTATATAGTCGATGTGAATCAAATGACAAACACCAACAAATAGCATGATTTTGGGGCACAGATACCAAACCCTTTTTTGGTTTAGATAATATAAAACTGAAACCGAGTAAGACTTCGCCAGCCCGTAGGACAGTTTGGATAATAGCAAAAGCAACCAAGTTATAAACTTACATTTTTGAGAGCAATAATTTCGGTAAGTTATATTTCCAGCTTATGACTGCTGGAAATAAATTCAAGCAGTATCATGTTTATCATTTTTGAATCTTATACATCTACCTGTCTCTATAATATTATACTTCCATTGTCTGAACAGTACAAGTTAATGTATATAAACATCAGTGTCGATTATATGCAAAAACCAAAAGAAACCAATAGGAAGGCTCTGCTTCATTCCTGTGGGTTTCCGCCTCTCAGCCCTATATGTTGATCTCATTGTGGACCATAAAGTGAAATGGTCCATGGGTATACAAGTCACGTGCCAGTGCACGTGACCACAACTACTCATCAAATTGTAGCCCAAAACAAACACATCCATCATCATGTCTACGCTTTTTGGCCAATCTTCCATAGGTTCCGGAGGTTCCAACGACCAGACATTGGTGGTTTCGGCCCAGCACCCCGAATGGTTCCAGAACCAGAAAAAACGGACCATTCCTAACCATTTGGTGCCCAAAAAGAAGACAGGGTTTCATATCAGCTCTTCTGCTGCCGACAAATCAACCACAGGGTCCAGCGCCGGGGGACGGCGAGTTGCGAGTGGCTCTTTGACGTCGAAGGATTCTGGAAAAGTGATGGTGGCGCCAAAAGATCAATTCAATATTCTTTCCTTTGGAAGTCAGCAAAGAAAAGGAATGGGTCAAGGAACTATAGCAGACCGCAATAGCAGCGTGGGAAGTGGGTTATTCGACACTTCTATCATCAACGACCTTTCCAATGATACCTTGAACGATACGTTCGAAGACTTTGGCAATGCAGGCGACGATTTGCCTCCTGCTCGGTCGATATATGATTTGAACGATGAAGTTCTAGTTTCCTTGAATAAACCGGCCCAGCAGGTAGACTCATTCATCAATAAGGACCCCAAGAGCTTCACCAATGTGTTCAATAAAGGTGGTTTGGACGAACAGCCTGCAGCCACGCAAGAAAGAAGAAAGTCTATTAATCCATTAACCAATAACGAATCGGCCATTTTGGTGTTTGGATACCCCGAATCATTGGCCCCACAAGTGATTGCTCATTTTCAAGAGCTTGGGAATGTTTTGGAGGACTTTGATTCGTCACAAAAAAAACATACCTTGGTATCAAGCAGTACTCCTTTGAAAAATACCATAATTCCTATTTTCAGTGGAAAACACTGGATCAAAATCACCTATGATAACCCAGGATCCGCCATGGATGCCCTTCAAGAAAATGGGTCGGTGTTTAATGGTGTTTTATTGGGGGTTATCCCCTACAGTAAACAAGCAGTGGAGAAATTACAAAAGAGAACATTGGTGAGTAGTGAAAATATTGGCGATTTCAAGGTCCATGACTTGAAAAATTCCAAGAAGGAATCTGCTCCTCTTTCGCCCAATGCCAAGTCGTCGGTGCCCAACTCAACCACCTATAGTAGATTGGATATAAAAGATGGATCGCAATTTTTTTTAAAGAGTGAAGAGCAAGTCAAGTCCAACGGTGGGACTAACGAAAAGAACTTGGGGTTTGTCAAGACTTTGGGTAAGTACATTTTTGGATTCAACGAATTATAGTTTGCTACAATCTTTTGGCTCCACGAGTCCCATGCTTATCTAATCGGAAAGACTCCGTTTTGAGCTAAGTCAATGGGTTTAATAGATTAGCTCTAAATGTATAATATGTATATCGTAGTAGCTCTGAACTCATAACGATTCATGTGTCGATTCATGTGTCTTTCAGTACTTTCAACAAATAAAGGATAATCAACCGAATTTTGGCATTTAGATCACAAGTATACTTAATACCAAATAATCTTTTGGGTCATACTCTTTTATTGATTTGCGATTGATCACTTAATATATTAAAATCCAATTCTTATATAAAATTAGGTCAATATGAAATAGAATTCTGATGAGATGGAAGGATTTATAAAAGTGAAATAAAAGGCTATACTATACGAGATCTACAGACTAATTATGATAGTCTAATTATATGATGGATAAGCTGACCCAAATATTGATTGGAAACTTCAATAGTTATACAATCGTCACAATCAACCATGCAGTTCACTATAGATTTAATTATTATTTAATAAGTTGGATCTCGCCAGTTTCTCTTGGGAGAAGGCGGGAGGTGCTTGGTTGGAGATGGTGATTTGAACGGAGACTGTGAGTGCAGGTACTTAGTGGGGGATGGTGACCGTAATGCATTGGTGGGTCTTAATTGTTCATATCGAGACATGGAGACCGAAGGCGAATGAACCACTCTGACAGGACTGGGAGTTCTGCCATGATAACTGTGAGAAGGAGACCTTCCGTTGAGACTGGTGTAGGAGTTCGACCTTTCTCTGTACCCATGGAATGTGTTTTCATAATCGTTGTATGGATATTCATCTCGGTAAACTTCTCTGAAATTGGGGTCTCTACTGGGAGACCTATGGCTATGGAAACTGTCTCTGCTTTGTGAACGAGCAAGCTGTTTGATAGGACTGGGAGACCGGTTAACGATCGAGGGCCTTCGCTCGTATCTCTCGTACTTTTCTCTTGCAAGGTTGTTTTCCTTTGCCCTGTAGGGGGTGGATGAGGTATACCAAGTATTATCGCGGTCACTGTCTTCGTCATCGTCGTCATCCTTGAAGTTACCATGGGTATCAAAATCCACCGGATCATTCTTTGTCAAATGGGCAATTTGTTTGCATAATTCACGATTCTTGACTCTCAATTCATTATAATCAAGCTTCAACCGGTTGAGCAATTGGTTGGAATCATTGTTGAAATCGATAAAATGGGCAGTATGATCCTTGAATTCGTCGTCGGAGTCGCCGTAATCTACGACTTGATTTCCCTTGACATCATGAGTCACCCATAATTTCAGCCGATTAAAAGCATAGGGTTTAATATCGGTCAAGATCGACGAATCAAATGGACCGAGAGTAGCATCGATCAACACATCTTTCTTTAAAATCGACGTCTTGGGCTTGACAAACTTATTGTTATATTCATTAAACATTTCCTGATAAAGAATTTGTTTGTCGTTGATTAAATCATAAAAATTATCGATGAAGAAATAGATGGTAAGGGACACCGACAAGCTCAACAGGATGGTGAAAAGTGATGATGTCTTGATAGGGTGGAAGTTATGGATTATCAACGAGTTGATGGGGTTCAAACCTATGAACACGTACAAAGAGAACTTTGAGGGGTCCCAAACGTTCAATTGCCATATTTCACTATCACTGTTCAACTCATCGTCATCATCCATTTCCACGGTGATGTCACCAGCTTCGTCGCGGATGAAGTAGCTTAACACGTACTTGATTGCCTTGGTGAGATAAGAAATGGATTCAATGGAGGATTTGATCACCGACCGAGATTTGGGTTTGGTCTTGCAGTATAATAAGCCGTAGTTCTTCTTTCTGGTGATAATAGAGTAAGTGTTCATAAGCATGATCACCTGTATCAATGAGCTTACGATATTGAGCAGCCAGAGAATGGTGGTGGTTACTGGCACCTCTTGGGGAACGTCCGGGTGGATCCGTTTGGAGATAAATGACGATTTGATCCGTTGATATTCGTGATAGTCGGACTTGAACAAGAGGTTGCGGGACTTGGAGTTGACCGATTCGTAGTAGAGCAAGATGCTTTTGATGATCACCGACGCTACACTGAGGCCAACTCCTATAGGAAAAGCTAGCGAGCCGGTGTAATCGTCCCAGTCGATGGAAAGCCGTATTTCGTTGAGATAAAGGAGGAAGTCGAGGGGAAAGGACTTGATCCGCGACACAAGCGACTGCTTGCGGACTATTCGGGTCGACATACGGGTTGTTTGTTCTTGGATCTTGGATTTCGGTGTTTGGTGTTTGTTTGGTGTTTGTTTGGTGTTTGTTGCTTGCTTTGTTTCTTGTTTGTGGGATAAATCGAAGCCTGTGATTCAATGGGCTAGTTGATAGTCGAGTCGACGGCGTGCAGAGGGAGGATGTGTGGTTACTGGCAAGTTGCCATAGTCTGGATGGCTGGTGTGGTGATGGTTATGGTTATGGTTGATTTGTTTTGACCAACGCGTTGCATTTACGTAATCGAACAAGACATCAACACTTTGGGGTGTCAAGGCAAAGGCTACAACCAGAAGGGGCCAGAAGAAAAAAAGACGCAGTCGTCTCAACAGTGACCAAATCGAGATCGGCGCTGAGCACAACGACTTTCAAGTTCTGCGACTGGCGGCTCACGAATCGACCACAGAACGAAAGACTTGATAGATCAGTTGTTGATAAGCAGTAACGAAGTCAGTGATAGTAAGCGAAAGTCAACAACAGAGGAAGCAAAGAAAGCAAATCAAGAAAAGAAAGCAAAGAAAGCAAAGAAAGCAGAGAAAGCAGAGAAAGCAGATCAAGTACCAGTGGCCACAAACATATCGTATCCACTATATCTACAAATCGGTTTACCGTATGGCCGCCCAAGTTACAAGCAGCATGGACGACACCATTGTCAATATCCAATACAAGAACAACATGCTTAAGCAGAGACTAACCCGATTGATCCACGAGGAAGGCGAGAACTGGGTGGAACATGCCCTGTCAACAGATAACGATAACCGCCAACGACTATTTGACAGCCTCAAACACAACGTGGAGCAGATCAAGAGCAAAGAGTATGAGTTGCCCACCAAGGGCCAAAGCAGCAAGAAGGAACAAGTCAATGGCCCCAATGGGCAAAGAAACCGAATTGGTGGGCCTACAAAAACCAAAGACTTGCCAGTAGGCACCAAAGAGACACAACCCCACACCATCAAGTCCACACGGCCCCCACAGCGCCACCAGTTTGTACGATCATATGCGGACAATTCATTTGACATCGAGTCGGACCCGCTTGACCATATTAACACGCACGATGACGATATGGTATCAAAACTCAAACAACAATTGAAGGTTCTGGAGCAACAGCGCCAGGAATTGATCGAGGAGTTTCAACACAAGGAATCCAGTATGTTTGTTGAATTCCGCAATAGAGAGTCCCAGTTGAACAAAGAGTTACAAAACATGCAAATTCAACATCGCCAGGAGATTGATCATATGCAACTGGAACATGACCAACAGATAGACAAATTTAGAACAGAGCTTGAACGAGTTAGATCAGAGAATGTCCATAAGGCGGACCAATTGACACGCGCTTCCACTAATGAGGCCAATCTCAAAACCACCCTAAACAAAGTTTCAGTAAAATTGGTGATGTACAAACGACAAATTAATCAATTGAACACAAAAAACCAGTCTCTAAAATATGTCAACTCTTATCTCACCCGAAACGGAAAAGCCGAGGTTTCTACTGGTGCTGAGGTGCTTCCATGGTCTCCTAGCGATATTCTGGAACCTATGGTACTATTACCAGAGGATACAGACCATCTCCTCCGCATACCCGATAGTACCACTGAAGGGCTTATCAATGGTGCTGGTTTGGATGACACTAATACCGAGGATTTACTAAATCAGAGGCTGAAACAGCACGGCCGTTTACGGAAATATATCATGGCAATTCTATTCATCACCCGTGTTCGAAGATTGGCTGCTACCAAAAGACAAATTGACTCTAGAATCCATAGCTTGGTTGAGGGGTCCATAGACGACTTGTTCTAATGTGCCGATCTCCACTGGAATTATACCAGATACGAGTAGGTCCATCTACTCCTAAATATGTGGTCTGGCCCCCCAAAAGTTCTCAAGTGCTCGTAACAAATTGTCAAAAACACTACGTTACATGGCCACGCCACAAACCAGTACAATAGGAACTTGGCAGCCCTATTAGTCTTTCACTGAGTGTGATTTGGACTGGTACAGTGCATTAAAGGCGGGCACCATTAGGCACCATTAGTCAATATCTGCATTTTGGGAATTTAGCTTCAAGTCCCCTTTTGACGCCTCTACGTCACCCCCTTGGGGATTTTGAATGGTTTGTTCCTTTCCTGGCCATTTCCGTCACCCTTTCTGTGGTGCAATAATAGAAACTGGGTTCCCTTCGCAGGCTTATTTTTTCCTGTATGCACCCTGGCGATACCTTACCACTATGGCACATATGACGTCATGACGTAATTTAAGCTATGTTCTAGAAGCGGTCCCAAAATGCATCATACTTCTTTGGGGTACGCCTGACGGTGTCTATAGCCATATGGTATTATTATATATATATCACCTTGAAAAACTAATTTGAAATCCCAATTATAATTAAGCATACTGTATTAAAGCATCATGTCACAAATCTGTGGGCATCAGGATTTGTGCATGGGTATCACCAGGTCTAAACCGGAACTTCCTAATCATATTACTAAGGTCAACAATCTTAATGACGTATCAGCATACGACCTTGTTATTGATATCCGTCCGTTTAACTATTACTCCCAATCGCATATCAAAAGTGCCATCAATATTTGCATTCCTACCACCTTGTTAAAGCGCCGAACTTTGGATTTGTTCAGTATCTTGAAGTTGGTGAATATCCCTCAGCATTACAAAGAATTGTTATTGGACACAATTAACAAAAATGACCCAAATTCCAACAAACTTAGCATTTTATTTTATGATGTCCCTTCCAGTGGGGTCTCGCCTAACCTTCATCAAACCATTATGAAGTTCGATCAATTCTCCAATGTTTTTGACCTACACTACCTTAATGGTGGTTTCACCACACAGCCTCTGTCGCCCCAAAAATCGACTCATGGCTCCGTCAACTCTTCCCCATTAACAAACAGCAGTACCTTTTCCGACTCCGATGATATGGTCGAAACCTCGTCTCCTGATTCCCACGACGATTGTCAAAAGAACTTTTTATCGGGTTTCAAATTACCATCGTCGACCAACTTCAAGACCAAATTTGTGAATTCCATCAAGAAAAATTCCCTTTTCGACGATAGACTTGACCAGGTACAAAAAGAGTCTTACCATTACAAATTCAGGTACCCTGAAGGCTACACGCATAAAAATATCCGTGAGTTTGAGTACTTACCCCGTTGGATGGACTTTGTGGCTGAAAATAATCCTGATGTTATTTCCAACATTACTGCAAAATTCAACAAGATAGAGCAACTGGAAAAACTCCGCTTGAAGTCGCTTGCCGCCAATTATTGTGATGGATCTGCCAACTTACACATCCATAGTCCATCAACAAATTACGGTGCCAATTTGAGTGGTGCTGGTTCACTGGTATGTACTCCCAATGGATTGTGTCCTGATTGTGATACTACCAATTATAAAATGCCTAAAGGTATTGAATACGGGTTTAAAAATAGGTACAATAACATTTGGCCCTATGAACATTCCCGGGTCAAGCTTGACACTCCTTCTGAGGATGATTATTTCAATGGTAACTACATTATTTCAGAGACTGTGGTACCTACACATTTCAGTTATATTGCTACCCAAAATCCTTTGAAGGATACAATCAAGGACTTTTGGAAAACTGTGCATTCTGAGCAAGTCAAGATTATCATCAGTTTAGACAATTCTCCTTTGTTGTACCTTCAAGATAAAAAGAACGTGTTCTCACTTGAGACTATCTATGAAAACTCATCCACCACTGTCAGGAAGATCAACAATGACATTTATCACTTTGAATTCAGCAAATGGCCTGATTTCGGTGTACCACAGGATTTCGATTCGATATTATCACTCATTCAGTTTAAAAATGAATTGTTCCAAGCAAAGCTTAATCCTGATCAAGGTAAAATCATTGTTCACTGTTCGGCCGGTTGTGGTCGGACTGGGGTCTTTATCACTATCGATTCCCTCATTGACTACTTCAAGATTGATAAAAAGAGCCTTATGAAATCCAAAGAAGACTTGCTTTACAAGTTGGTCCAAAATGAAAGAAAGCAAAGACTCTCGATGGTTCAAAACTTGGATCAATATATTGTCGGCTACGAAATCTTCCTCTATTATTTGTCTAATGTTGATAAGTTCAACAAGGAGGTTGAGCTGAATTACTGGTTAACCTCTGTTGATTCTTCGTCTGCTCCCCCAAAGATCGGAGAAGTGAGAGGAAGTATTATGGCTGCAGAGATGGCTGGTCCAGCAAACGATGATTATTTCCTGGGACTTGGTAGAAATAACCAAACAAACTCAGTCCGGTCTAATTAGTGATGAGCTACACTGGTAAATCTAGGTAATTGATTGATTTATTTTGCTATCTACAGTTGTCGAATCCAACACATATTTCGGATAACTTTATCTTTTTATTTTTGACATCTGTTCTAGCAAGCTGTTCATCTGTTCTTATTTTCAATTCTGCCTATGGGCTTAATCAATCAGCACATATATTTGTACAGACTATGAAATCCGTTTCTTAGCATTTAATGACCACGATTTAACGAACTTTGATGTAGTTAAAAAATCATCGATCCTTCTCTTTGTTCGACTTATTAAATTGCTCTTGCAGCAACTCCAAATGCTTTAAAAAATGGAATGACTTTTTATGATGCCCTGAGTACTGAAAAAAGGTCTAAGCCCTTTAGTTTTGATCACTGCAATTCTTGTATTCCACTCAGCTCAAAGTGTGTTTTCCCATCCCTTACGGTTTGTAATGGTAATCCAAAAATAGGATTGACCGGCTCTGTGTTGGCATCTTCGACGGTTTGGGTCTGGACTTCAAATCTGTATGCAAGAGGACCGTCTCTATCTATTAATTCTATGAAATGCTCACAAACACTTAAGCCACAAAGGGTATAGTTTGTATGATAAAAATCCACCAGTTTTCCGGGTTTATCTCTAAAGCCACCCAGTTCAGCTTGGGCACATCTTAGAATATAATGACGTAACCCTTCTCTATCAAAGAGGTGCTTTCCGCCAGAAATAGACTCTAACATGGGAAAAATGGCCCCTATCCAGAAACTGTAACATGCATCTACCAATTTATTCGTCCGGCCACTGAGCCCTCCTTCTAATTGGTATTGTCTTTGCACTGACCATCGTATTAGCGATTGTATATCACAGGTGAAATGGGTGATTTTGTCATACAATAAAAAGTAACTGGCAAATGCACAATATGTATAGCCTCCATGGGCTTCTGTATAGGGAGTTCCAGCAAACCCACCTTCGTAAGTCTGACAACTATCAAGCCACTGTACTGTTCCTCTTTTTATCTCTGGGGTTAGCATGTTCAAAATAGAGCACACAAGAAGTACACAGTAGGTGGATCTAGTGTCACTTTCGCCGTGTTCGTGCATCATAAATGAGCCATCTTCTTTCTTGAGTGACATATACCATTTGTAAAGGTTTGGTCTTAGTTTGGCAAGTAGGTCATAGTTTTTAGTCAGCAAAAGCAGCAAGATCGCCGCATAAGTATCTGCTGCGTGTCCTAATTGATTAGCACCACCTGCTATACCACCCAAACCATGGTTTATGATGCAAGTTTCGATTTTTTTATTGACTAAATCATGGTATCTGGTATCATACAGCTCACCTAAACGGATCATGTTGGACGAATTATAAAGCCAGTACATAAGCCATGGATGGTTTGCATCAAGAACAAAGTACCCAGCAGGTAGCCTGGCATTAAGACATCGTGCAATGTAATTTTCGTGGCCATGGTAGTCGAATTTGAGATTTGGGTATTCTTTGTATGACTCAAGAATGGCTTCTTCGGTTTCATCTTGTACCAAAGTAGTTTGGGACTCGTACTCATCGATCAATGGTGATATTGAAGGGTTGAACTGGTACTTGTCATTATGAATTTGTTGGACTAGGTGCAGCTTATGGCTGGCGGAATCAGTTGCAATCATGTCTTCGTAGTCCGAATCGGAGTCAATGGGCGCTTGATTGTCGGGGATTTCCGAGGGGCGCTTTCTACCTAGTAGGTTGAGAAGGTACGAGACTTTCCGTTCATCTTGAGACATTTTATGGCGTCAAAAGGACTTCAGATTCAGGTTGATTCAGCCAGTTACTGGATTGGGATGCCACTATGATAGAGATGTGGTTATCACGTGCCACATCATGTGCTGAGACATAGATGGGATCAAAGCTGCGACACAGATCCTGCCAATCACTTTCCCCTAAAGACTAGTTTAAACGTCCATTTACGGCAAACATCCACATACAAAGTATTCTCCTAAAACTATTAGCCATACATTTCTGTCTTTATTATGGCTTAACTATTAAATTGAAAATCGGTATGGTAAGCGGTTAACAAAATGTTATTTCCGCATTGGGACATTAGGATGGTTCTTGTTAGCGCAAGATCAACTCATAGCCGTGGCCAAAACGAGCCCAAAAAGGGCCAAGCGACGTTTACTGCTACATACAGTATATCGGTGATGTTTCTAGCCTTGTAAAGAGCTCAGGGAACTGTTAGAGCCCAGCTGCAAAAAATTACACCAACTCCGTCTATTTCCTTCAAACCCCAGATTACAAAACTTAAAAAATTCACATTAAGCTATTATCAATAAAAAAATGCGATTTCTGTGGATCGAACACAGGACCTTCAGATTAACTGTGACTGAATTTCTTCAGTCTGACGCTCTCCCAACTGAGCTAAAACCGCCGAAGAACCCACGGCGGGAGTCGAACCCGCAATCTTTTGATTAGAAGTCAAACGCGTTAACCATTACGCTACGCAGGCAATTTTCTTGAAAATTAATTTTTGAAAATTTACAGCCCTAGAGTTTATTGGTCAAGTCGTATAATGCTGCTTTTAGATTGAAATATTGTGATTAATTAGCCAGAACATTATGGGACTCTCTCAGAAATATATATTGTGGTTTAGATCGGAGACCGCAAAGTAATGAATCTTGGTACTTGAAGACTCGGTTCGGCTTTTGAGGTCTCAACTCTCTAGGATGTTAGTGTAATAAAATAACTGATAGCGACAGTTGATTCAATGTTCTTGATCATTTGACCAATGTGAATGGTAGGAAGAGTGTTTATAAGTTGTCCTTTTGCTTCAAAATTTGCTGTGCAGCAACAATTAAGAATCTCTTAAACGAGTAATCTACAGATATTTTATTATATGTATTGTAAAGGTGCCGTTATTGAGTAATGTATTCACATGATAGAATTCTGAGATTTTTGTGGACATGATTTAGAAAAAAGTGTAATGAATTCTTTCAAAAGGAAACGCTTGTGATAGTCACGTCTTAAATTGGCAACGTACGATTTTTATCATAGCTTTGTCTGAAATCATAGTAAATCATTTCTTTTTTACCGACATTTTGACTTCAGCCAATAACTTTGAAGTATTTCTCAATCTATATATTTACATTTGTTAAAAGGATATTTCAGCTGAGTAAATATATATATATATATATATATATATTTATTTGTAAATTCATTTTAAATTATAGTTATAGTTAAACCATATATAATCGGTTTCATATATTCAATTCTTTATGAATATTTGTTTTTGAGTATATTGCATCCATTCAACTGTCTATTTACAACTATTCATTGTAATATAGTAGTTTTGTTTAATATTCTCTGGAACCAGCTGGCGTGTTAGTAATGGATTATATAATACAATACAAAACATACTCTATTGCCTGTTATACCCCCCAAACCGTTCACTGATTTATTATTTTTTTTGCCCCCTTATTGTTGATAGCTCCACAACTCCTAAAATAGTTCTCCAGCTCGCCCATCCTTCACTTTTCCCAAAACTAATTTCGTGCTTTGTCAAGAAATCATCAAATCTGATGATATATTGTGCGCATTGTACCAATCTATTCTAACTACCACCACTACACCCATGCCCAACCCCTTCACATCATTGGCAAACAGAGTACTAGGGCGAAGCCCCCAGTCTTATACACCGGTGGCCACCAATCCCACGTCCAGCTTGCCGGGAGCATTTCCATCCAGTGGCGCCGATTCAGCCATACCCAACCGAACACGAGGCGCCAACTTGGACCCCATGGGGGGCTTGACGTCCCGCAAAGTGCAGAATTGGATCAATATAATCTTCATCAAGCCGGTGATCATTGTTTTGGTGATGATGTTCCGGATGTTGGCCAAGTTTTTCAGTATCATCTACTTTAAAGACCAGTCCAGTGAGGAATTTCAAGTACAACACAACGATCCCATTGATAAGGTCAATCGGTTTGTCAGAGACTTAGAGGATAACTTGAGTCCGCAACAGCTTTCCCGTGAGTCCATGGCGTTGCCTCCGTTTTATCAGGGCAGCTATACCCAAGCATTATACATGGCGACCAACCGAGCCAAGTTTCTATTTGTCTATTTGACCAATCCTCATAATGAAAGCTCGTCTGCCTTGTTTAAGAAGGTGGTCACCAACCCCCAGTTCATTCGATTGTTTGACAACAACGACATTTTGATTTGGGGTGGCGACTTGACCAATTCCGAAGCTTATCAGCTTGCCAATAGCTTGAACGTGACCAAGTTCCCGTTTTTGGGGCTCTTGTGCCTTACCAGAACCCTGACCATGTCCCACCTGGGCCCCGTGAAGACTAGTCCCAAGATTTCTCTAGTGCTGAAGCTACAAGGTGGAATAAGAGATGATGTAGATGAAAACAGTTTAATCGAGTCCAAGTTTTCGAAAAAAATCTCCAAATACGAAGACGACTTGCGGCTCATACGTAACGACTTGAGGGACAAGTTCATGGCCCAAATGCTCCAGAAACAGCAGGAGCTCAACTATGAAAACTCTTTGGCCAAAGATCGGGCCAAAAAAATCTTGAAAAACTACCAACAAACAAAGGCAAAGTACTTGAAGTACCGTGCTGGATACTTCATCGACTTGAAAAACAACCCCCCGCAATCAGACGAGTCGAAGATAGCCATCAAAATGAAGAACGGGGTGCGTTCTACCATCAGTTTCCCTGCCAGCAGCCCAGTCTCCGATATCTTCTTGTATGTAGAGCTTTATAATCAGGGATTATTGGAAGCTTCAGAACAAGAGAGCCCCATAAGTGAAGGGGAAGGGGCCACTTTGTTTGCTGGGTTTGAGATGAAGTACGAGTTCAAGTTGGTTTCGCCGTTGCCTCCAAGAACTACATTGAATGAGGTCATGACTAAGGCGATTCGAGAAGTGGATATCATCTACCCCAACGGGTTATTGATGGTGGAGGATATCTAACCGGAGAAATTGGAGATATATATATATATATATATATATATATATATAAGGATGTAGATTGGCGTAGCTGCTCAATACATTCACGGTAGCTGGCGTGGTAGTCTCCTGGAGTCGTAGTTTCTTTACACATGTTGGTTTAATGTCCCACTACAATTGACCAAATTTTCATTGAGTTCAATGATATTAATTTAGCTACTTGAGCTGGAATTACGTGATATTATATAATTGAAACTAAGAGGCCATCAATATTACGTTCAGTATACGCTGGTGGGCCACAGTTCTCGGGTCGAGAATACTTGACCCATCTCATTTGATAATGCTAAAGATATGTTGAGAGAATGAGAGGATGTGGAGGCATTTTCTTTGTGATTCGGGAACCGGGCCGCTACTTCTTGGACACCTTCGCCTTTTTCTTCTTGTCCTTCTTCTTCAACCCCACAAACCCGTTCTTGATCACCAGCACATAGTCTGTCCAGAACTTATCCAACCTATCGTGTTCCACCACGGTGCTGAGTTTTATTTTGTCCTTTTTGTCCCTTCTATCCTTACCATTCAAGGCGATTCTGATCAATATCGGGTACTGCTCCGAGTTTTCGGCGTATGTGTTGAATGGAATCACATTGGTCGACAAGTCTTTGATTCCAGAGGTATCATCCAAGGCCAACGAAGGAGTGAGTCTTTTTTGAGTCAAGTACACCGACGACTTGCCCTCGTTCTTTGATAACACCTGGGCCACCTGCTTCAAGAAGTCTGCGTTGTCCAATCTCATGGTGATACTATTAGTTGGTGATAATGGTGATAATGGTGATAGTTGAAAGTGAAAGCTACAAAATTGAGGATGGCACAATTTTTTCAGTGCGTACTAACCATGATAGATTTAGGTGGATGGTTGAGGAAGACGGGAAGAGATGGGTGGATGTTGCAGTGAGAATGGAGGCAAGGCGGGGCAGATCACGGCAGTTTGGCTCGGATCAGCCCGGAGTGTCTTTTGTGCTGGAATATTTCGGTACTGGAATAGAGTAACCGTGGCTGCTGGTGGTAAGTGGTTAAGCTGCAAAATCTGGTGAAGATTACTAGTGGGCCACTTCTGAGAATATTTTTCACCAACCGAACGTGAACTGATAAGAAACGGGCGGTATAGAACTGTGGGAACTAAGAGGATTATGGTGGGCGAATATTGTTGTGGTGGTTCTGTCCAGGTGTAATCAGCAAGTTGTTATATGGACATGTTCTATGTTCTGAGAGGCTAAAGTAATTGAAAAAATCAAAAATCAAAAATCAAAAATACAAGAATAATCCCTTGGGTTGTCACTTTTTGGCACATTGAAAGTCAATGATGAAAGGTTGGATATCCTTGTGTCCGTCCATTTAAAACTGCGAAAAAAGTCTATTAAAATTCAATGGTGCTAGGTTTGATAACGTCGGACATGCCTCTGTCTTTCTAAGTCCTTAATCTACTGATATTTCATATATAAATTCCAATTAATATGAATCATTAATTCATTCACAGAAGCAGTACCAATTATTAAAAATTAATGCCACTAGTAAGGGAAATATACAAGAAATGAAAAAAAAAAAAAAAAAAATTAGGAAAATGAAAAGAAACCCAAACGACCCCTAATTATTACACACTATAAGCAAATAGATAAAATCTGACATACCTTCTATTCTTCCGACATTTCCGAATTTTAGGGTATCGCTTCAATATTACTAATATCTAAATATCAATCAATTATTAGTTCAATTCACTAAATAGTACCAAATAAAATGAAAAACTACAGTAGCTACTGACAAAGAAATTAAGCAAAAGAGCGAAACCCTAAAATGCTACAATGAACTCCAATTAATTTATGATAAAATTTAATGAGGTAATTTCCGTCTTTTGCATCTCAAAATTGGGGACTATAGTTCTCCATATCTGCATTTAATCAATAACATTTATTTTCATTTGATTTGATTAGAAATACCAAAGTGAATTCATGACCGAACGGAACCATATTTTACTGAAAACACAATTATATTCGGTAGTACTGATTTTGCAGCAATTGCCTATTTCAATTCCCAACCAATTACAATACCATGCTGACAACAAAAGGAAATTAACTTCCTTAACCACGTCCTTGAATTGGTCTCTTTTGGCTGGTGCCCAGTAAATAAGCACCAGGGTATGGCCCTATGAGAATACACCGAGCCGAGGGCACCGAGCCAGGGCCCAACCAGGCCCCCCAAATCGGCCCCCACCAACACCGTTAGCGCCTCGATAGCCCGGTATCTTCCGGGGATGGAAACCAGCTTTCGTCCGATGGGGGCACTTCACCGAAAGTACGATTTGGAGTCCCACAAAGGCTACCTTTGATAAACGTTTTCTGTCATTAGTGCGTCCAGAGTGCTGTGGCTCGCATAATCAAATTTCGTTATCAGAAACCTTATCATCTTTATCATAGACCACCGCTTCCCGAGCTTTTCAGCATCAGGAACCTTGTTGAACCGTCATACTGTCCAGTGTTGCTGATATACAAACACTGGTGTTGTTCAATTGGCTTTTTTCCGGTGTTTTTGGAGATACTGGCTCTGTGAATCTTCTATTTTTCATCTTTCTGGTGTTGTATCAAACAAGATGTCCAACCACACACGCCAGCGCTTCACAGCATTGGCAGTGTCGGTATTGGTGTCACTTGCGGCAGGGACACCGTACCTCTACGGGGTGTTTTCGCCCCAGCTAGTCCAAAGAGTGGGTCTTACCACTTCGGATTCTGCCACCATCTCCTTAGCCACCAACATGGGTTCGGGCTTGGGTGGTCTCCCTGCTGGCTTGGTCATCGACCACTACGGCCCCCATTTCTCCATTATGTTGGGCTCAGTGGGTATCTTTGTGGGCTACTTGGGTCTAAATCATATCTATGAACACCAAATCCCCAGCTTGGGGTTGATCTGTATAGCCATGGCGTTTGTGGGCTTTGGCTCCATCACCAGTTTCTTTGCTACCTTGAAGGCAGCCCAGGCAAACTTTCCTAAACATAGAGGCTCTGCTGGGGCATTTCCCGTTAGTGCTTTTGGATTATCGGCCACCATATTCTCGGTGATTGCAGCTACCGTGTTTCCTGGAAATACTGGTGGCCTTCTCCTCTTCTTGTCCATCTTCTGTGGCTCAGTGGCGTTTACTGGTTCTTTCTTTGTCCATGTCTATTTGGACCATGAACAGGAGGATTTGGAACATGCTGCCCAATTGGTGGCCCAGAGTGCTTCCCAACCACCAAAGCCATCTGGTGATCCGGTGAGCTCCAACCCTGTGGAAGAAAGTCCTCTTATTTCTCGGTCGAATTCCTCAAGCTCCTTGGTATTTGTTGATGAATCTGGGGTAAATATCTTTGGAGGAAGAAAGAAACTGTTTATTGGCGATGCTGCTGAGTCATTGAAAGGATCTTTCTCCTTCTGGGGCATTGGTAGCCGGACTCCGCGGTCCTCATCTTCCAGTTCCTTGGCCTCCGAAGCTACTCCTGCTCTTCAGGCCATCCGTGACCAAGCCCAGATACCCTTAGTATCACGGCATAACTCGTCCTCGAATTTGGGCGGCTCGACTACTCCTAATCGTGGTCCTGTTATTCAAGTGAAGCATACCAAGAGTATGGCTGCGAAAAAGACTCCTGCCGCTGTCATAAAAGAACGTTTGACCAACAAGGTCTTTTTAACTCACTTTTTCGTAGTAAGCTTGACTAGTGGAGTCAGTCAGATGTACATTTATTCGGTAGGGTTTGTGGTGATGGCTCAGTACAATTACGATTCGAGCAAAGCCCAGCTCTTTGCTAGAGGAGGAGCTCCCATTTCTGGCGGCGCTGCAGCACTTCAGGCAGTTCAGGTATCGGTGATATCCTTAGGATCGTTTTCAGGACGTTTGGTGGGTGGTCTCCTCAGTGATTATATTTATAAACGTTTCCATGTGTCCAGATTATGGATCATTGCTGGAACATCCATGTTATTAGCCACCGGCCAACTCATCACTATGTACAATGTGGATAACCCTCATTTAATCACTCTTGCGTCTGCAATTATCGGTGGGTGCTATGGTTTAGCTTTTGGTACGTACCCTGCCATCATTGCAGATCAATTTGGAACAAAGACTTTCACTACCAATTGGGGCTTAATATGTGTGGGTCCTCTTATAGTGTTGTTCTCTTTAAACAGATATTTCGGACTTATTTATGATCTGAATACTGATCCCGAAACTTCAATTTGCTACAAGGGCAATGGTTGTTATCAAGGAGCTTTCAAGGTTAGTTTCAGCATATGTTTTGTTATATTATTTGTGGTATTGATATTGGTGGCTCTCCAGAGAAAGGCACATAGATGAAAGTACCTTTTAGTGGCCACATTAAACAAGATAAACTTGAAATGGGTGATACCAGATATTTTGCTCTTCTTCAAAGAATCTCTTCTGGCTAAGAGGCTCTTGTTTTCAATTGTTGGTAATTGATCTGGAAAGCAATACTCTAGCCTACTTACAATGATTTAACTGTAGAGTGTAAGTGGCTAAACTATTTATTCACATACATAATATATCATGTTAACTATTAATAAAATACGTTGTGCAATGGATAGTTGAATCCATTTATAATTATATACAAGATACTTGAAAGGGCAAGCTAGTCATATTGTCCAGTTTAAAGCTTAATAATTGAGTGGAAATTAATCATAAGTTCAAGAGCACTACCCCAATCAAGAGATATCATCGTAGCACTCTGACACGATTGAGTTGTACGTTAGCTTTAATCAACTTGGTTCATGCTTTCCAAATCGATCTCTTGTACCAAACCCTTTTGGTAAACAGCCTTGCCAAGTAAAGCAGTGAAGTAACTCGAGGAAATCTCAGCGTTCTTTATTTCCTTTTCTAATCTCTCCTTTTCCATAGATCTCTTATCAATACTAGTCTGGAAATTATTCATCACTTGTCTAGAAGGATAATTCAATACTCTTTGGGTCTCTTTTGCAACACGGGTGGCATTGATGTGTGGGTAGTCCAATTCAACAATCTGCCTTTTAATTTTCCTGGCTTGGTTCCGAGGAAAAGCGTTCGGTATATCATTTAAAAGATAATAGATAGTGACCCCCGACACACAGGCAATGATTGGTAATGCTGCTTTTTTGATTACCGCAGGGCTGATAAGATCTGAAACGCTCCACAATTTTTTAACAAGTGCACCGGTGGTGAGAATTTTACCAGATGAATAAAGAGTATGCAAAGTTAATTGCGTTGTGGCCAGTTCTTTGAGAGCGATGGCATTTGCAGGAATATTGGTTATTAAGCCCACAGGATTATAATAGCTGATTTGATCTCTGGTGGTGGACACAAATGTGCTGGGTACACCTACCCATAATAAGAAAGATTCGATGGAGGGATCGAAAAAATCGGAGACCTCAATAGTATTATCCAACTTTTTCTTTATGGAGTCTCTTTTTCTGGTAAACATAAGTTCTGCATTAAACACTTTGTCATTCAAGAATTCTTCACCTAAAGTACTTTGACCATACTTCGTAATTTCATCAACTTTTTTTGCAGTCAAGGTTCTGGCTACTTCTTCACTCGCTATGACATTTTCCAAGATTTTATTGAACATAACTTGTTGAGTTTCTCTGGCAAACTCGTATAAATTGGCTAACCCATTGTATTGTACTTCAGGGAGCACTTCCAACGCGTTGACTGTGTTCAAAATCTCTTTCTTTGTGTTGTTATACACATCATTATAGGTCTGGTCAATAAGGTTATTAATTACTTCTCCAATTCTGTTACTCTTGGCCAAAATTTCATTATACTGAGGGCTAACTTGGTTCTTTAATTCGTCAATCTTTTCGGTCTTGTACTGCAAATAAACTTTTTCGTTGAGTTTAGATAAGGCCTCCAAATCGCCTAAGATATTAAGGAGATAACTTTTGGCTGGTAAGAGTTTTGAGATGGCTCTTTTTTCCAAGATAAATTTTCTCAAAGAAGCCTCCAAATGATCAAAGTCAGGATTTCCTCTGTCGTTATCTTCGGGGTCATCATCATCGCCGTCAGGATCGCCACTTTCGCCCAAAGCATCCGATGAGCTCACGAAATGAATAAATTCTTTTGCACTCTTATAGGTATCGGGGGATAAGGTTTTGATTTGGCCCAAGATTCTTTCCATGCATTTTTCCTTATTCTTGATATTATCAAATTTGTTCACCACAATAAAAACGTACCGTTTCTCAGCTGCAGTTGCAGTAATGAATTCTTTGGCTGATTGAGTGAAGTGGTTTTCGGAATTGACCACAAAAACCACGAGATCAATCTCTTCTTGACGAGAGAAAACCTGGGTCGTTTGATAAGAGTCAAGATTTAACCCTGGAGCATCGATCAAATTAATATCAATGACCCCATTATGTAACAAGCTTTCTTGAAGACTCCGTTGATCCAATACAAATACTTTTAAAAGCTGGTAATTATCTGCATCATATACCAAATCTTCTAATTTGGTGAGAGGGTGACGTTCATAGGAAGACTCGTCTCTGGTATTATACTCAGATCCAACCCTGATGGCGTGGACCTCTTCAATACCGTGGTTTTCCTTTGCGGCATCTATGACTTCACAGAATACGGCAGTACATGGCTGTTGATCCTCGGGCAATATCTTTCTTCTTAAAAGGGCATTACAGAAGGTAGACTTTCCTGAGTTCAAGTCTCCAGTAACAAACACTTTGGAGGTGGTATTATCTACTCTGTCCTTCAAATTGAGCAAATATTTTACCTGTTGGGATAATTTCTTATTCAAAAGGGCCGAAATCGATGATTTATCAAGGTTTGACATCAAATTATCATCAGTGTGACCGCTTTTGAGATCCAATTTGATGATTCGGAACTTGGGCAAGTCATCTTGATCCTCTATCCGGGACTTTCCCACGGAATTCAAACTTCTTTCGTTCAGTAATAATGCGATGTGAGCAGCGCTGGAGTTCATGGCAGGATCGCCCTCTATGGGATAGAAAACGGGTCTTTTCAGGTTTTCGTCAGTCAATTCATACAACAACTCGATGGTTTGGTTGATGGCGCGATCCAAGGAGATCTTGTATTCATTATATTGAAGTTGTTGTATGGATGCGGCCATGTTCTTTCGCTTGGTGCTGTTGGAGAGACCAAGCGCAGTGCTAGAACTTCCTGACTGGCCATCCACAAGAGTAGTGTGGTCGTTGAAGCGACCCTCTTCGGGGATGTACATGACGGTGGCCGGTTCGTCTTTGGTGATTGCATCAGGGACTAAAGTGGTGGCATCGTCACTGGTGTTAGACGACAGTCTTTTGAGGTGGATAAAGCCGTCAGACATATCGAAACGAGTCTAGCCAATAGGAAGACGGGAGAAACGACTGGGATAGGTAGTTGTCCTAGCTTGTGATGAATGTCAGTGACTGAGATGTTTATGGTCGCCACTATGATCTGATGATTTTGTGCGTAGAGCGAGATCACGGGGGGTTAGTGACGTTGGTGGGATAATTAGCGAGAATGGTGGGATGGATAGGGAGAGCTGGTGAGAAATTAGCGAGAGAACATGTTAAAAAAATAGTGAGGGCTGGTAAGATATTAAAGAGAAAGGATAGCGAGTTAGAGACCTCGTGAATACAGAACTTAGGGAGATAGTATTAGTGTAACGCAGGGCAAATGTAGGTAAGGCTTGTCAGTTTTGTTAGTTTGGGCTAGTATTGGTTATTATGGTCAGTACTTAGCATTCGGGTAAGGTTCCAGTTCGAGGTTCCAGTTTGAGCCTGTCAAATTGACGAGAGCCTAAATCTACACTGTAAATACCTTTATTGGGAGGGGTGACGGGACTACCGGGCAATTCTCTCGAGAACCGATAGATTCCCCTGGAGGGCAATCCGGTGGCGTTGGGTCTACAACTGGTTGCAGCTCGGGTGGCTCCATTTCTGGTCCATGGATCATAACGGACTATACAAATGGAGTTTGCTGGAGCACAAATGGGATTTGTGATAATAAAGTAATGTGATTTTGAATAACCAGATAGAAATATACAGAGATATACCGTTAAAAAGGAGACACATTATAAATGGAATAGGTAAATGTAAATAATATAATATAATATAATATTATGCAAAACAAGTAACATATGATAACATTTAATGTTGGATCATTTAAAATATTAATAATTTATAATGTAAAAATAAGTATTATACAGATTTGTTTATTTAAAAATATTTAGGATTGTATCAAGCGCTTTTTAGTGAATATATCTGATATATTCAGAATTTGAAAATATAATACTAAAAACACTATGTTGAATGTAATTAGTATGACACGTTGTGAATACAGCTAATGTATAATCTGTAAACCTTACCCAACCTTGATATATGTGATATATGTGCTCGTTGGGGTGTAAGTGGCTCGGATTCACTGGTAGTAGAGGATAAAGCACTTGAACGTTAGAATTGTTTGAGGTTCTCTTTCAGCTTGTGATTCGAGAGTTGCAATATTGTACAGAAGAACTCAGTAATTCCCAGTATTGTCTCAACGAGTTCCGGTTACCTCAAAGGCAGGCATTTAATGACCAGAGGAGGGGCTTAAAGTGATAGAAACCTGGAAGTTGGTCTTATGTTTCGTGATTTCCAAATACGTTTCCATGCAACTAAGTTTCTTTCTAAATGCCAGAGATCAGGAAAATGGAGACCCTTTTAATATTTTGCACCCATCACCAAATTGGGTTCCACGCTTCATGCTTCAAATTTATGTTTTGGGCTGTCGTCTATAGCTTGAATTTCACAAAAGAAATGCTATGTTTGCAGTATAGTGTCGATAGTAGATTGGGAACGTAATTTGGTGATATCTTGGAAATGTCGCTAGTTTATTCACATGTCACAAGATAACCGTAAATTTCCCGATCAAAACTTGAAAAAAGCCACAGAATTTGACAACCTCGGTCCTTTTGATACCCATAACTGGCTTAAGTCGATATCTACGTTTCTGTCGGTGTCAGGTACTGGAGGTGGTGGGTTTTGCACCCATTTGACGTGGGTGATCTATCTGACGTTTGCACGTGATCTCGCTGATCTCCGTTATCTACCCCGGAACTTTCCACCTCGATAACTACCCTCTATACAAGGCTTGTATACCTCCAAACGACGCTTGGTTAGCTCGATTGAGGCGATTGAACTCCCTGGAAGCATCCTGTTACTCTGTTTGAGTCATTTTTCTTTTTTTTCCTACTTTTTTCGGGCCGTGATTGAACAAATTCATCCAATTCACTTCACCAGTCTCTCCAATGCCACTCAAAACTTTCGATACTTCGAAGATCCCAACCCAGATTTTTGCTGAGCCATTGAGCCCTGCCAATTTTGCTCCTTATGGGGGTATAATGAGTGCTGATCAGCAGCTTCGTCAAGCTAAAAGCTCTTCTGCTAACTATGGGTCTGCCGTGAAGTTGCACAAGGTGGCTCCAATAGTTAATAACTATGACCAAAGTGCTTCAGGGACACCTGCCACAGCAAACTGGAACATTTTCAGATGCACTGCTCCCAGAAGACAGATCTCTAACCGAGGAATGTTCAAGATCTACCATTCAAAGGTCTTGGAAAGACACCCATACTCGACCCAGACATTTGTACCAATGGGTCAAGATAGCGAAAAAGTCACCTATCTTGTTATTGTAGCCAAGACTGACGAATCTTCTCCAGAGAAGCTTCCAGACCCAAAGTCGGTACGGGCTTTTTTCTGTAAAGGTAACCAGTCAATCACGTATGGAGCGGGAACTTGGCATGCTCCGATGGTGGTGATCGACGAGAAGGTCAAGTTCATTGATTTTGCTGTGCTTGTTCATGAAAATGGTGTTGCTGATGAAGATTGCCAGGAATGTTATTTCGAGCCAGGCTATGATGTCAAGTATGCAAACCCATCAGGGACTTATAGTGGAGGAGGTGCAAGGTTATAGCGAGACAGAATGGTGAGAATGGTGGAACTACACTTGATAGGTTTTGCTGGTTATGCTCTAAGACTAATTGTACTCGCTTGATTGGGATATCAAGACACGATCTTGTTATCTACTCTCCATTATTTATTTAGTAGAATTTAAAATTAAAAAAAAAAAAGACAAAGAACAAGCTAATTTTTTAGCACTAGTCAACTGCTTTTTAATTGAGGTTTAATGGCTATGGTATAACTGGTTATCAAACATTGTAATATTCGATTGTTTCAGTAGATTTAATGATTTTAAATCTTGATTGATAAATGTCTGTTTTTAACTTTTACATGTTATGATTGTACATTGCATAAGAAAGTTATACATTACATGATATGGTTGTACATGGTATTACAAAGTTGTGCATTGCATGAAATGGTTATACATGGTGAATTTGAGTTGTACATGACATATTAAACTTGTGCATTGAGTGTTTAAGATATGCATGGTATATTTGAGTTGTGCATTACACATTAAAGTTGTGCATTGCATGTTAAAGTTATGCATCACCTATTAAAGTTGTGCATTACTTATCAAGATTATACATAACATGTAAAATTTCAAAATTGTTTTACTTTGTAGAACTCTATAAAACAGTTGATTGAATCTTTAGAAAACGAATGGAGTTTATGTAAATCTTAGCACTCCAAGTAACAGCCACAAATTAAACACATGTACCAAGCTATCTTTAAACTGCGGGATAATTGGCAGCTAAATATCTTCAATACCTCGTACTTTGACTAAAAAAAAAGTTACCTCTCAAGGATTTCCTTGCAACCAAAAAGTCTCACAGCGATCGACTTTTGGTCATTAGCTTTATTTTGCAGCCACTATTGCTTCTGGTTTTATAATGACCAGTTAGATCAAGTATCTATAGTAAAGATATATCAAAGAGTTGTAAGATGCATTCACCATGCCTTACGGATATCTGCAGACAAAAAATTGTGGGGGTGTACTTGAGGTACAGCTTTTACCCTGTAGAAGTGTATAATGCTTTGATTTCTTTCATTCAAGTTGTAAGCATAAACTTCTGGAGGTTTTATTGTAGTCAGTACCTAATAGTGCTGTTGATACCATACGCAAAACAACCTAAAGTTGGTTAGAATAGAGCTACTTCTGATTATGATCACATTATATCGGTGTGCTTGAGGATACTTTTGCAGCTGCAGTCATACATGACATGCAAAGCACGATTTATATTAAACTTTATGACCGCAGAAATAACTTAATTATCTACATGACGTCCCCATTTAATTACCCTATTTAAGTAAAGCTTGTGCATTGAATATCTGCAGTGGAATTTCTATTATGTGACTATATAAAATCAAGAACTTCATCTATCACTTGGTTAACATATTCTTCTCTTTTATCTGGCGCAATATTCTGCACGTTTTCTTTTGCCAAGTTAACTTTTGCAAGTATATCTTCCAAATCCATTTCCTTGTGCATGATGCTTTTATCTTCCTCCTGCACCAAGAATCCATCCACATCACCCTGCAACAATGCTTTGGTCATTTCTTGGGCCTTTGTTCGTTTATTCTTTTCGTAATCATGGTTCGGGGTGATATCACTCCAGTCATGTGTATGCAAAATCTCTATAATTCTATCCTTTCCCATAGCCTCCTTGAATTCGTTTGTTCCTTCATGGGCTGTATTGATATACTCGAAGCCGTAAGAAATCACTAAATCTTCTATGTCGTCATTTTCTTGGCTGCTGTTTGCAGCTATGCACATAAATGCATCGTCATCAAGCAATGCTCGTATTTTTTCCACCACATCTAAACATGCATTTATATGTGTCTGCAGATTATTGTCGATATCGATACAAAAAATTAACCCTTCCACCACTTCACGTACTTCTTGATAGTCGTCTTTGGAGAACTCATGGAGCCAGTCCACCAAGGCGGCAAGCTTCGCGGACTCGCTTAGATCCACTGTTCGTATCTCGGGATATTCGTCCACTAGCACGTTCAATTTGGAACTGAAGTACTTGGTAACAATTGCTGTTTTAATAATAGTGCCGCTGTGAGTGTCTGTATCTGCAACGATTGCATCTTGAGGACTATCGCTTTGGGAAATAATATGCTGTGCAATGCGAAGCTTGCTGGTGCATGGTGCACCCAATATAAGTATATGGTTGGGAACTTTCATGTATAATGTACCAATTGTAAATTGTGGGGGGGGGGGGGGCGGCATAATGCTAGATGTACCAAAAAGTTATAGATGTAACGTATGATATTACACAAAACCCCAAGTGATCCGGTACGCGCACGACTCTAAATTGAAGGTTTTATCACGTGCACAATCACGTGATACCAATACTAAACAAAAGCCAACTGCGGTTCCCCAGAACCCCCACCATGCCTCCCGTAGCCGAAGAAAGCAAGCCCACCATCGATACCGTGCAGTTGGAAAACCTCCTTCTCCGGGACGAGGACATCTTCCAGACGTCCCTCAATTCCCACGACTACTTGGAGAGCTTAGCGCCCATCATTCAAGACGCCATCAAGGCGAACGGGTTATCGGAACTCATCAACAAGCTTAACGACATCGTCAAGGACAAGGACGAGGAGCTCACGACGCTCTCGCTCAATTCGACCGACGAGATCAACCAATGCATCGACACCATCGACAATATTCATGACGAGTCGCTTGATTTGAATCAAAGTCTTGTTTCCATCAACCAATTCCTCAACAAGTCGGTTTATGAGCTTCTGGTCCGCAAAAAGAACCTTTTGCAGCGGAAGGAGGTGAATATCAAGATCAACGAGACTCAGATCGTGTTGAATTTGTGTATTCAGGTGTTGGAAATCACCAATAAGATCCATGAGTTGATCAAGCAGAAGAAGTACTTCAATGCTCTCAAGTTGATCGACGAGGTGACCAACGTGCACTTGCCCAAGGTGGAGAACTTCCAGTTTACCATCAAGATCTACGACTCGATCCCCCATTTGATTGGCATGATCAAGGAAGAGTCGTTCGAAGGCTTGATCGGCTGGCTTTCCTTGAACCTAGAGCGTAAATTCGACAAGATAGGCGACCTTATCTACGAGAACTTGTTTGATTTGCAGGACAAATGGGAGGCCCAGAAGAAAAAAGCCGTCAATTTCTTGCCCTATAAGTTGAATTCGCCCATCGAGGTCTCGTTACGAGACCCATTGCTTCACCTAGATCTATTCAGTGAATCCTCGGGGCTTGGAATCAGCTTGGCAGTGCTATTTGACTCCATTTTGGTGTACCACACCCTCGGGGAAATCGACCAGTTGTCGTTGCAATATAACAAGGAATGGCTCAAGAAATATAATCGGATCATCTACCCCATCACCTCCACCACATCGTCCAAGACCACGTTGGAGAACCTCGCCAATTTCTCCTCGTTGCTGGCGCTTCAAGAATACCTCAAAAAAATCTCCTCCTTGTTCACCATGGATAAGCAGATCAATTTGGTGACCAAATTCCAATTGAGGTCCAATGATGCTGCCAACGATCTCTGGGAATCGTTCACCACCAAGTTGAAACCGGTTTTGATCAACTACCTCAAAACCCATAAATTTAAGCTGATTGATGATATCACTAATGTCAAAGACGTCATTGGTAATTTCTTACAAATCATGGAGATGAATAATTATAATATCTTGGATATGTATGAAGTGATGGTGATAATATTCAGAGACTACTTTGCCCCAATGATCATTCTGGATTTCCGGCTCGACTTTATTGAATCCATCCAGTCCGACCATTATATGCCGTTGGTTGTGGATAAAAAACTGGACTACGATAATATCATGAAGATTTGCTTCTATGATAAGACCGCTAACCCTGTGAATGACAAGAGTCTCCCTATCACCTTTCCCTTCAGTGAAGATTATGTGCATTACTGTTTGGGGGTGCGGTCGTTGTTAGAAGAAGTGATTCAGTTCATTAACCAACACTACAGCTATGATCTTAACGAATTAAACACCATCATTGTGAACGATGTATTTGAACGAGTTCTTGGAGAGGACCGTGGAGTGGGAATTTCTAACGCTATCAAGGAGTTTATCGAGAAAAATCGCCTGAACAAAGAAATCACCTCACAAAGTTATACCAACTTGGAGTACTATCTTTTCAGTGTTTACGAGATCGGTAAACTTATAAATAGAAGGCTTCGGGTTCACACGGGTATCGGTATCCATAATATTGATATAAATGATTTGCCAGTACTCCGTGCAGTGGAATACTTTAAGAAGCTTCGGAAATACTCGGAAGATGTGATTTTCTCCATGGTTGACGGCAAGATTAAGGATTTATTGGAGTTGGTGGAGTACGACGATTGGTTGACCACAGAAAGAAACCAAGAAGCCAACTATTCTATCAAAGATTTTGCTCAGTTCTTGGAGAATTTGTTCAGTTCGATTTTCTCCAATTTACCCAAATCAATTAGGACTTTGGGATTATTCAGAACCTACGATTTTGTTGCGGAAAACTTCCTTAATATCTTAAAGGACACTGATGTGTACAACAAGATTGCCATTGAGAACTTTGATCTTGATGTACGTTATATCGAAGATTCCATGAAAAGATTATATAAAATGACGGGAGAATCCGATACTGGAGAAAATGCTGGGAACGTGGCATTGGAAACTACATTTACAGAATTGAGACAATGCATTGATTTATTAAAGTTGGACAATTACGACGATTTCATCAAGAATCCAACGTACAGAATGAGAAATTTCGACAGATTACGGTACGAAGACGGGTTAAAGTTGATTGGCAAAATGCAAGGGTTTGAAGATATGGTGGAGGATCCCAACAAGAGCGTGGACGATGTTAGCAGTGTGTATGGAGATCAACAGTCGATTCTTTCCACCAGTACCGCTGCCAAATTTGCCAAATTCAGCAGCAAGTTCCGGAAAAATTTGGATGGCCTGAACTAACGGTGACGGTGGTTATATATTAAATATGGAAGGGGTGAATTTCATGATTATAAAAGCAAGAAAAGAAGAAACTTTTCACAAAAATTCAGAATGAAAAATTGGTAGGTTTATTTCCAAAACTGGTACCATTTATGCTTGGCTTGGAATTGCTGTTTCTTGTCGTCCAACAACGCCAGGATGGTTTCTTCCAAAGACCTGCTGGATTCAGCCAACTGTTTCTCTTCCACGTCATATTCAAGCTTCAACCATAATGCATGAAGCACAAGGCATGTGGAAGATGCAAGTAGAAAAGTATGTAGAAGCGGATTCAGAAACTCGCTGATTTTGGGCTTGCGTTGGGGCTGCGAGTATCCGTTTTCAGGAAACCTTATCTTGGCAAACGTTCGTGTCTGCATCCTGTACCATGCACCTATTGATGTTTTCTGCACAATACTTTTATTGATCATTCCAACTGTAGTCATTTTATATGTAAATCAAAAAACTTGAATGCATTTTCATTCCTATTCCTGGATCGATTGCATGTTAGATGCCACCATATGTCGATGTTTTTGCAGGTTACGTTTTCCAGGTTAGATAATGCAGGTTACGCCATCACCTACCAATTTTGATCGCACCATAAAATTAGTTTTCAAAGCCCTTTATCACCATGATTCGTCTTGTCCACCCAGCATCCAAGGGCCTTGGGCTTGTAGGCCTTGCCAGACCGGTCCTCCGGTTGTCCGGCGCTAGGGGCCCCTCCAGCTTCGCCTCCTTGCCCATGAAGCCCACCGCCAGGCTCTTTAGCCAGTTCCCCAGATTGAGGGATGATGTCAGAGACAAGATGCTCAGACAAGAAAGGGACCGAATGGCGCAACTCGACGCTCAAAGGGCCGAGCGTGTCAAGTATAGAAACGCCACAGCCACGTACTATTCGGCTTCGGTGGCGATCTTGTTTTTGGCGCTTTCGTTTGGCGCTGTTCCTCTTTATAGGGCCATTTGTCAAAGAACGGGGTTTGGTGGGATTCCCATCACTGACGCCACAATGTTCACGCCTGATAAGCTTATACCAGTGGATACCAACAAGAGAATCCGGGTGCAGTTCACGTGCCAAGCTTCAGGGATTTTGCCCTGGAAATTCACTCCTCTTCAAAGAGAAGTGTATGTGGTGCCAGGAGAAACAGCCTTGTGTTTCTACAAGGCCAAAAACGTGTCCAAGGAAGATATCATTGGGATGGCCACGTACTCCGTGACGCCTGACCATGCTGCGCCTTATTTCAACAAGATCCAGTGTTTTTGCTTTGAAGAACAACGGTTGGCGGCTGGAGAAGAGGTGGAAATGCCGGTGTTTTTCTTCATTGACCCCGAGTTTTCCAAGGACCCTGCAATGAGAAACATTGATGATATTGTGTTGCATTACTCTTTCTTTAGAGCCAGTTACACTGATGGTGAGTTGGCTGCGGTTCCTGTGGGCAGAGTGGAAATGTCTGCATCGGTAGCACCTGCAACCTGATCACATCAAGCAGACATAAAACCAAATCAAAAAAAAAAAAAAAAAAAAAAAAACTAAAGTAAAATAAATTCCATTAAATTATGCTGGCTTGCTGGCTTGCTTGCTTGGGTTCAATCCACCTTTTTACGCCGCATACTCTACTTGTACATATGTAAATAGCATGATAGATATACTAATCACTATATTCCCTGGTATTCACCATCCCTTGACTGGTAGTAGCCACTAGTCTAGCGTATACTATTTTCACTAAAATTGCGTCGGTTGCATATAGGTGCATTGTACTTCAAAGCAAGATTATGCTCCAGTTGCAGTTAATCTGTTTTTAATCTATGCAAGTTTTCCAGTCCCCAGACACTTTTTGCTATTTGCCCCAAAAATATCACCTGTCATCTCAATTACATACCAGCCATACCTGTCGTATTAACGACCAAATCCACAGGCTGCTACCTTCAGACGTGGCCTTGATTCATCCTGGAACCAATTATTTACCGGATTTATCTGGTGCTTCTTTTTTTGGATTTTGCGAACAAAATTCGCAACCACAAATTTGGATCTGGGACCAAAAAATTATCGATAGGGCCCTAAAAATTTTGCTCCAAGGCTTAGACAGTTTATTTTGATGGCTACCTTCGTAAACGATCTGTCAGATACACGGGTTACAGGACCATGAGCAAATTGTTTATGGCTTATGAAGTTATTGATCGAGGCTTAAGTGGCTGCGAAAAGACAAAAGTGAACCGATATATTAGCATGAATTCAAATTCGTTCAAGATGTCTCTTGAGATTGTGGTGGCGACAGGTGTCCAGTCGATTTGTCTAGGCAGAATCCAAAGTCTCAGCATATTAGTTAGTCACCTGGTATATTTTGGGCATTTGAATAAGGCAAACTTTTGGGCATGGTATATCTGACACTTTCCCTGGATGAATAAAGGGCTATGGTACCCAGAAATAGAAATGGGCAATCATAATTCTTTCGTCTTGGATAAATGCAAGTGAACTTGGATTTTAGTATATTTTTTAATATCTCCAGTGGCAGTTCAAAAATTCACGGGTTCTGGTAAGAGTCTCATGATCATTTCCATAGACTTGTTTCACGAAACAAGCAGCCTTTAGGTCATGCACAACCCCAATTTAAGGGAATTAATGGTCCATCTGGTGCTAAACGTAAATCAAAGCCTTCGAACACATCGTAATAAGTGTTTTGAATTCTTTACTTCCTTATTTTTTGGAGCTGGATAATTATTTCCGTTTTTAAAGATCTCTTTCAAAGCCTTGTTTGTAACGGTATTTTAGCTGATCATCGCTTGAGTTCCCCAAAAATAAATCACCCCAGTAATCTCAAAACACACATAATAATACTGCGGGCAAAGCCTGGATGCTGGTATTTGGGGCACCATAATTCACCAAAACAGTGGCTTATACTGGACCCTCATGACCCTCATGACCCTCATCGCGATCTGCGGTGTCACTGGCTTCGTATGAGATGGGCGCAGCGAGGTACCAGCGAGTCTAGCAGGCACAGTTGGCCCACTAGATTGATATTCGATTTTTTTCTGATTCATGCCAAGTGTCAAATCTCGGGATAATTATGTGTCAAGATTTGACGGATGTGTCAAACCGTCTGCAGTATTTATGACCATTATCTGGAAACTTCACCACCACAATTCGGCCACTTCTTAACCATGGGGAACAAGCATGCCCCAAAAGTCCCCAAGAATAACGGAATTTAGAATATGCACCTTGTTGGATAATAAAATGGGCGATCGCAATATCACTTGAGCGATATCGGACGAACTTTATTAATAACCCATACTACAATTGCAAAAAAAAAAAAAGGATGAAGTCTGCATATGAGTCTCGTGTTATTGGCTACAGAAGAGATGAGGAGAGTTGAGGTGTTTTGCCTGGCAACAGTAATGTCAAAGTTAATGCCAAACCAAAGCATTTCCGCGAACCATTTCGGTAAAAACGTACAGGCATTTAAGGAACGCCATTTTCACGGTGGCCTACTTCACGAAGCTCCATTGCATGCCACGACAAAGTGTCTGGCTCTGAGGAGCCGTAAACTGATCTTTAAGATTACAGGCTATGGCAAAAGCCACTCTAGACCCCCCCACCAAGAGGACCACAAAAACAAAAAATTAAATTAGAAACTACCTATGGACAATTCCGTATGGTTGTGTGCCTTGGGTGACACATACTAAATTTTCGCCCATCAAAATTTTTATCTAGATGATCAATACAGTACTACCAGACCTAGGTGTGCCAAGGGAGGGTGCCGATCATCCACCCTTCTGCGAGCCGTCCAAGGTATGATTGGCCCAGGAGTTTGGGTCATTGCAAAAAAAGGCATAGAAACTGTGTGGAGAACGCAACGCCTCTTTCGTAAACTGTTTATTCGCCAGGAAAGCCCCCATAAGTGTCGCCGTGGGCTCAAGTAGACTCAAATAGACTCAAAAGTCAGCGCTAATATTACATTACCTTTTTGTCAGGTAATTGGAGGAATTACAAACTTGACAGGACCAATCAATGCCCTGGCATCTAGGCACGCCATGCTATATTTTTAGTATTAACGGCATAGGGCCCTTTCCACTATGAGTAAAGTTGTAGGTGAGGCGCACCAAACTACTACATGCAACGTATTTGCCAGTAGCCCTGGTTTGCAACTGGGCATTGTTTAATCGTCATTCAGGTTGTGTCTGAAAAAATATATCCAATGATTAATCAGATAAGTGAAATCTTGCGAATACACCATTTCTTGGTATAGAATTCGGTTTTGTATTGGAGTTTTAACATTGGCTGAAATGTTGTATACTTCCAAATGCCCGTTAGTCGCCGTGCTGCCGGCAATTGACTTTGAATCTTGGCCAAACCCACGTCAACTTCGCCTACGGTTTCTGTATTTTTATAGTTTAAGTTGGTGATGTGCGGCACATCGAAATGTCAAAAATTACTGTCGGGACTATGCATAGGGTATAACCTTGAAATTCCTTCAGACACAAAATTTTTGGGCCCTAAAAAATTTTGGGATAAATACTTCACAGATCCCATAATATAGCGAAAAAGATCTCCCCTTGCAAAACACCTTCTTTAATGGTTCGCTTATCAACCATCTTTGCTGGTGCCTTATTGGCGGTTTCAGCCCAGGCTGCTGAAAATGATGCCGTTATCTATCACAAGTCTACCTTCGCTGTGAACGGATGCTCTACTATTTTGGGGAAAGTTGCCCTTTTGTTTAATACTACTGATAAGGCCGGCTACTGTAATGTCAAGGCTCAACAGGCTCTTGGGTCCATGGCTCACTGTATCGAAATGATGCCTCACAAAGCTGCTAGAAAAGAATTTATTGAATCTTGTTCCAAATTCAAACTTACTGAGGAACAGTATATGGACGCTTTCAACAATGCCACCAAGTTGTTGGTCAAAAACGTCACTGCGTTCGATCCTAAATATAAAAAGACCCATTTGTTCTACTTACCTGTTGCTGTTGGTGAAAAGAAAGTTCGTGGTGCCTGGAACTCTGAAGTTGGACGTTTCTACAACTATAACCTTGCCCATTGGGGAGGGATCACTTTGCTCTGTTACTGGTTTGCTGTGATGCTTGTAGCTGGTATTTGCAACCTTGCCTACTTCTTGTTCCCTGGTTTTGTCCAAAGTTTGACTGGTCCTGTCATTAATAGTTACAGAAAATACGTCAGTTTGCCAGCTCTTTTTGGAAAGTCGCATGCGCACCATATCCAATTTTTGAAGGTTTTTGCAGTTATATTTCCTACCAGATTAGAAGCTGTTTTGGTGTTCATTTGGGTGGTAATGGCCATTCTCTTTTGTGCTGTCGGCTACCATCACGACTCTCCTAATGCTTTCTGGCCCCTTGAGAGTGCCGAAATCGGAAGAAAGATCGCCGATCGGACCGGTGTGGCTGTTTTATACATTATTCCTCCATTGATCTTGTTTGCGGGTAGAAACAACTTTATGCAATGGATTTCTGGATGGTCTTACTCCAGATTCCTCTATGTCCATAAATGGACCGCCAGAGTTGCCTTTTTGATGTGTGTTCTTCATGCTGTGGGTATGACTTACAATGGTAAGGGAATTGGGAAATACAAGAGTAGAAATGCGAAGCCTTATGTCAGATATGGATATGCTGCGGTGGCTGCAATGTCATTATTGGTGTTTCAATCGTTATTAGTGTTCAGAAGAACCAATTACGAATTGTTCTTGGGTTTCCATATCTTGTTGGCTGTTGTTTTTGTCATTGGTGGCTGGAGACACACTTTGGAGGAAGGCTTCCAATACTACTTCTATGCTGCTGTTGCTGTGTGGGTGTTTGACCGTGCTGTTCGTATCGGTCGTTTGGTGTCATTTGGTATGCGTAAAGCAGAAGTCCGTTTGATCGCTAACGAAACCTTGCGTGTCACTGTCTCCAGGCCACCTTACTGGAAACCATTCCCTGGTTGCATTGCCTATATCCATTTCTTTAGACCTACCTGTTTCTGGCAATCGCACCCTTTCACCATTGTGGATTCGGTTGAAGCTGAAAATACCATTACTTTCTATTTGAAGGTCAAAGGTGGTATGACCCATGGTCTTTACCAATACTTGAGCAGACAACCACAGAACACTGCCATCATCAAGGTCAGTGTGGAAGGTCCTTATGGTCAGCGTAGTGCTATTGGCCGCTATGCCAACACCGTGTTTTTGGCTGGTGGTAACGGTATTCCTGGTATTTATTACTTGGCCACTGACCTTGCTAAGAAGAAGAGCGGAGGTATTAAGCTTGTGTGGGTCATTCGTCATTACAGATCGATTGAATGGTTTTTCCCAGAATTGTTGAAGCTTAAGGACTCTGGCATTGACATTGCCATCCACATCACCCAGCCACACCTTGGGTTGACCGATCCTATTGTTCCGTCAGGAATTCATGCTGCTAGTGATGACGAATTGGACCGGGATGAAGAAGAAGAGGAAAAGAAGTCGGATCTTCCAGAAGAATCCAATGACTACATCCAAGACCTTAAGAACAAATTAAACTACATCAAGTTCACTGAGGGCAGACCTAACATCACCCAGTATATCGCACAAGAGATCGCTGAAGCCAACGGCCCAATTGCCTTTTCTACCTGTGCTCACTCTCATATGGTTGATGAAACCAGAAAAGCCGTGGCTGACAACCTTGACAAGTCCAAGTACAGGGTTGAACTCTTTGAAGAGTTGCAATCTTGGTAGTTAATAGAAATCGGCAGGCTTGTATTCCAGTTATGGGGGTATTGAATAATCAAATAAATAATCAAAATAATAATATAATAATAGTAATAGAATCGAAACCAATGAATATTCGGTAGCGTCAGAGACTACGTTATTAGCAAGGTGCTATTTCGATGTTTTAAAGCGTCCTTAGCAGTTGTGCCCATTATGACTGCTACTTATGTGTTTGCAACAGTTGCAAAATTTGTGTTCAATTTAATTGCTGCAAAATGCGAATCAATGTATGGAACACTGTCGAACATTTTGCTAAATTGTATTGAGTGTGGAACACAACTCTATTGTACCTGTTTCAAGTACCACAAGCAAGCTAATGAAACTATGGTGATTTTGCCGAACTGATCGAGTCTTTGTTGCAAGACGGGCACATAACCGATTCCTGTAATTGAGCAAATTAGGTAAGAACAGTATGTGAATTCATCTGCTTTGCAGGTGGTAGGGTTGTTTTGTCATATTGTAAGGGCTTTATTGAAAGGACTTGAAGAATGATATTTGCAATCGGAAGACCATTGGAGTGACAACAAAAACGAAGCTCTAGTGAATTTATCATCATTTGAATAAATAATAAAAGATTGGGTATCCAATAAGGCTGTTTTTGAGGACCAATTATTCTAGCGTTGCACCACTGAATTGTTAATACGTGCTTCTGTAAAAACAAGTGATTTGAGTGAGCAAAACCGGGTTTTCGATTCCCGTAAAAGGAGAGTGGAATTTAAAATGCTTTTTCGCAAATACTACTTACACCTAAAGGCCAATTGAAAGCATATTACTAGCTCTGCTCTTTTTGCAATTGCGATAAATAAAATTGTTAAAGTAGAATACTAAGCCAAATATACAAATATACAAATAATTGACATTTTAAGGCGGCAATTTTAAGATTCAATTTCCAAATCTCAATTTTCAATAAATACCTTAAAATAACACTAATTGGCCCTCACACTGTCCCGATTTTTACTGGGGATTAATGTTCAGGATTTTCGATCCATGATCAGAGGTGTTTTTTTTTTTTTTGCAACACCTGAGGATGGTTTTTGAAGACTTGGTCAAATCTGTTTCTGTTGGTCATTTGGATACCTCAGGGTCTTTGGCAAAAGCAACCAATTCTGCAAAATTTTGTAAAAAGTAGAAAGTATCTAAAAGTGTCTACAAGTATATTAAAAAAAATAAAAAGAACTACTGATAATGTAGTAGACTATTATCTTTTACAGAAGAAACGACATAGTAAATAGCTGTGGCCATAGAAAATACAGAAGCTTGGAAACTAATAGACTGGCATTGGCTTTGACACGAAGATACATCTACTCACACCTAAATATCTTTTTTTATTATATATATAAACATTATATATCTAAATATATAAGAACTCTTTGGAGAGTATTGATATTATGTGTAGGGTGGAAATATATAAATTGAATATATATGGATATTGAAATAGTTATAGACTATAGAGGGCGCTGTAATGGTGCACGAGGACCCAGGGCACAGGGCACGTCAAGAGGCACATATTACATTGCATTGTATTCGAGGGTGCGTATGCGAATCTAATGCATACGATGATTTCTTGTGCATTACCCAGTTTAATAGACTAAAGAACAGAAAATCAGCTATATCATGGAGGAACTCAGTTTATTCTATATGAGGGGACAAAGAGGGGCATTGCCTACAAGACCAAGATTACGTTTGAGATCCATAGATTCAATCGGGCACCTTCAAGGTTCTTAAACAATAGATTTCAACCGCCAATAAGGCACGGTTAAGCCCAACTAGCACCTTTTTAGGTGGTTACACAAAAATAACCGCTAAAAAGCAAATCTGTATCCAAAAGATCAAATAAATAAAGTTGCACGCGTTAGAGTCATGTAATGCAAATTAGGGGCTACCGACAAAGCTGCACCTAATTGCCACCACATGTTTTTTGTTATAGTGTACGTCATGCTTCAATACGGTGCTGATGCATTCCTCTACTGTAGCCACTCAAACCCAATTCCACCACAACAATAGATATCGGGGCTTGATGCAGTCTCTAATAGGAGTAGTGTATATTTGGGATCCTACCCAATCGATCTATAATTTTTCCCTTTTGGTTGCACCCGTGTCAACAGGAATTCAATCTATAGTAAGCCTCAAGAGCCCATACCTATCACAATTGTACTTTGTGCCTTTTCTACTGGTAACATTTAGTGCCATGTAGTGCCATGCACTGTCATGTAACCTTTACTTTAGTATACTTTATTATACTAATAGGTAACATGCACCCAATAAATCTCCCCACCTTTCCACCCCCTCCTTCATCCAATTAAATTTTACTGTACCATGTACATATTAACCTCTATTATCAAAATTACAAAAAAAAAAACCCTTCTACTCTTAACGCGACCTTACACAAAAAAAATTTCAAAGGCGGGTAATGTTTTGATTGATCCGTAGTGATTTCATCAACTCCAACTTGATCTCCCATCTCCAAAGCAGTTCAGCTCATCCAAAGGTCTTCTTGCCGCCGAGCTGTTCTTTCTAGAACCTTCCATCAATTCCCCCACCCCCTCCACCTTTTATCCCCCACGTCCTTCGTTCATCCTCGGCTCCTGGTGTTTTGTATTAGCCTAACATCTTAAAGGATCCATTCTATTCCAAAAAAAAAAGCATCCCGTTCGTTACCATCAGTCCCACGGACCGTCCACTCGTTACCACGCCTTAGACGCCGTTGAAAAAACCTTCAAAACGGTGCAAAAAACGCCCCCAAACTCCCATTTTTGGCGCCTTCACCAGCCGTTTCCGTGGCTAACTCCCTCCAAACATGCACCATAGAGCTACTAGAACGTACCACGAGGTCCGCCTAGCGGCCACCCACGAACTCCACCAACGGGCCCAGTCCAGCGGGTCTTCCAGCGGGTCTTCCAGCGGGTCTTCCAGCGATTCGTCAAGCGATTCGTCCAGTGATTCGTCCAGATGTAAGCACAGCGACTCAGGCGAATGTCAAAAGCCGGTATCCAACGACGCCCAGACCATTGCCTTGGCGGTGGTGCTCCCGGTGGTGGTGATTCTTGCAGTGTTGGGATACTTTCTCTTCCGCAACTATCGTAAGGATAAAAAGGAATCCATGGAGCATGACCCTGATTTCGACGAGAATGGTGAGGCCACCGCTCTTCCTGACTTGCCGAATCCCAAGTATAATGTCGAAGATCCCTTCCATAACCGTAATTCCGTCAGGTATCCCCAGGCAGTGGCTGAAGGAGGAGCCCCTAGCTTCTCCAACTTCAACCGCTTGAACAAGTCGGCCCTTTCGCTTTCCACCAGCGGCGACCCTTACCTTGATTCATTTAATTTACCCTTCCAGCATCAAACCGGGTCCAAGGCCTCTTTGGATGATTTTGCTCGTAACATTGGTTTGAATGGCTTTGAAGGAACCCCTCGGTCTTCCTATGTCACCAGAACTAGAAACTCCAGCATTAGTCAGGTTCCTCCCATGAAATCCAACATTTCGCCCCAAAAATCTCATTTAAGAAGTCAATATCCTGCCGATATTCATTCTAGTCCTACCAAAAAAGTGGGCCAAAAGGAATATACCAATATTCCTAACCATTCCAATGTGTCGTTAGGAAATGAATTGCTGAAGTTCACCACTGCTTCCGATCTTGAATCGGTCTCAAACTCCGAATCTGATTCTTCTTCAGGTGAAAAATATTCTGGTGGTATCAAGTACGAAAATGAATCGTCATTAGAGGTCAATAATGAAATCAATGAAATCAACAATTCCAATAGACCCAAAGATCCCGTTAAAATCGAATCTGCTGCCGCTTCCCACCCGGAACCAACCCTTGCTGATTCTCCCTCGGAAACAATCAATGAAAAGACCGCTTATTCTCCCTTTGATGATCCAAATCATGACTCTACAAGCTCCAACACATATGTCCATGAAAAGCACCAAGACCTCAAAGAAGACCCCATCGATGGAGATTTCAATTTCTCAACCGATAACAATAGTACCCATGATTTCAGTCATCTTGATACCACTCAAGATGAACCTGCTTCTGAACCCCGGTCTAAATCCCCAAGAATCTCCCAATTCAATTTGCTTAAAAACGATAGTGATGGCGAAAATGAGGAAGATGAGGACCACCAACTTGGTACAGATCAACAGGAAGATATCCAAAGAATGAAGTCTGTTTATAGAGTGTATTTTGATGGAGAAGATGGGAAGCCTCCCACTGGATTCAAGGCAGATCCTTCGCAGGAATTGCCCAAAATCACCGTTAATACCGAAGAAAGAAACAGGATAAATAGTCAGTTGAATATGGATACTAACTATGAAAAGAGAATGACTACTACCTCCTCAATTTATCCAGAAGTGGAAGGTGAAAATGGGCCTGAATATCATCAAGATCAATATCACCAAGTTCAATATGGCCACCCTCAATATGACCAACACCATGACCAATCATACGACCAATCATACGACCAGAGTCAGTATTATGATCAAAGTCAATACGATCAATATGGCCAGCCCCAGCAACAGATACCTCCCCAACCTCTTCCACCTCTCCAGAAGCTCCGGAATGCATCTGAAATCCGCCAATCCACCATCCAAACCTTTACCGATTTTCATCCAAAGAAGAACTTGACTTCTCCTACTTTAAAAGGATTTTCCGAAGGTTGGGAATCTCCGGGAAACCAAAGTCAAGCAACTTTTACTTCGAGTGTAGGGTCTCAGTCGATTCTTCCACCTTCTGGTTCATCAACCAGTGTAAACGGAACCGTTCCATCTGCTTCTCAGCTTGCTAGATCTTCCGTGGTTATGTTGAATCCAGTGACCGAAATCACCAAACAAAGAAAATTCAAGCCAGCAGGTTCGTTACCAAATCAAGTATCTCCACCTAACTATGACAATCCTCAATTCAGCAACAGTCACGGTAGTTTGGGTCCGGATGGAAGCTTGATCCCCGGCAACAGAAAGAGTGATGTCAGGAGAATGATGAATAGTAACTTCTAGGCGCAATGAATCTGTTAATTTCATTACATACATTCAATTTCTTTGCTGTTTAGATTCGGGTATCAATAAGCAATCACACAAACCAGAGTTAAGGTATTTCAGGTATGGGTCTCCTTTCTAAGCGCATGGTAACTAGCATTATTGGCCCTTGGAACCAATCTTGTTAGAACAATCGGGGCTAGCTCCCAATGCAAAATTACAAATGGTCATCTGGTAGACCATCGGTGGGGAGTTCGGATATGTATACGGACTGTCAGGATTATCATGGTATTTACTTCATTGGTCGTTGACCTAGGCAATCATTATATACATTCATTATAAATCAATGTAGAGCTCAGGCAAAGTATAATTAGGCTCCCGTCTGCCCAAGTTTATGCTGGTACCCACCCAAAGTAGTCTATTTGAACCCAAATCGCAATAGAAATGTTTCTATCCACAAGAGAAACCTTGAAGTTGGGTATTAACAATTATACTACTTTTATTTTGGACAAGCCAAACTAGGTTAATGAAGTCTACAGTTATTTTATTTTGTATTGTATTGTATTGTGTATTTTCCCCAGTCCCACCCTCTCCAGTGATTGAATCAGCAGCTAGTATAATAGCAAAAATTATAAGTTTTATTAATAAAGATAATTGATACTTCGAATATTTGTAATTGGTAATTGTAATTAATAATGGGGTAAATAAGTTGAAGACCTAATGGAATATCAAACGGAAAACCAGATGAAAACCAAATAGAAGACCAAATAGAAGACCAAAAGATCACCAACTCATCAAATAGGGGGGGAAGCTGCTCGTCTTCAATCACTAGATACCGAAAATATGGTTCCACGATAATAGCTATACTTTTGATCACACTCAATGTGATTTTTTAATTATATAATGAGAGACCAGTCTCTCCATAATTCAAGATTAGGCTCACTCGAAATCACCAGTAACATCTGCCATCCAATTGACATGCTGGATTTTTGAGTCGATCAATCTTTTGTATACTCGAAGTCCATCTATAATATCGATCAAATCCTTTCTTTTCACCTGTGACTTCATTTTAATCTGGTCTTTTTTAGGGTTATACCTAGTGATACTGCATTTCAGCAAAAGTGACTCATAAACGGAGATTGTTCTTTTCAACTTATCTCTTTCTTCTATGGCTGCTGATATAGAAGCTTCCCTTTGGTCGATGCTATTTTCGGGTGAATTTAAAGACTCGAAGTAAGATGGAAATTCGACATTGTTCAGCGAATTTGCGTTACTGATACGGATCTTTAAATCGAGAAGCTTAGCATCAGCCTGTTTATATTCCTCTAATAATTCTTTGGGATCTTCTTCTGAGGTTTCATCTTCTTCAACCACCAAGTTATAGAGCAATCGACTTTTAATCTGCTCCAATTTAATGGTGTAGTCCGACTTGAGTCGGAGAGCCTCTGCCAATTTCATTGCTCTGATGGTTAATGGAAGATGTTATTGATGATAAGATTAAACTCGAGATATTCACAGCATTTAAATAGACCAGAGAGAGAAAAAGAGAAAAAGAATTGCTATGAATGACTTGAATTAGTCAATAGTATGAGTCAATAGTATGAGTCAATAGTATGAGTCAATAATATGAGTCAATAATATCAGTCAATATTTTCTATCAATACTTCATTAGCTTTATCTACTTTGTGGAAGTATGGCTCATCTGTAGGGTTATCTGGATTGGAACATGTATTTGATAGTAAATAGACTTAGGACTCTATTATTACGCTCTATGTCCCAGCTAAGCTTCATTAGTTAATTAATTGAGTTCTAAGGTTTCTAGAAAGATAGCTGAATCTCCCAGCCCGTGGCCCTGTGACTTTTGCTGGTCATCGTAAATCACCAACTCTCGATGAGTCACCTAGCATCAAAAATATTTCTATGTGTTGGGGTTTTAGTGTGAAGCTAAAAACCTTGAAACTGTGGAGCAGTGATCGTAATCTCTCGTTTATGACACGATATACTCGAAGTAGATGACATTGGAGCTTTCAAGATGCTTTTACTTTCAATCACTATTGTATTTTGCACCCATTGGATGCGATGCGAAAACCCAGTAGTAGTTACCTAAAGAACGGAGAGATAGGAGAAGCAAAGGAGCAAACTCTGGCCAGCTCTTTAACATCTGTTTCTGGTGACTCTTTTGCTTGCCTACTAATTCGGGTGTAAACTGGGAAGGCTGTACATATGGCATATTATTATATTCAGTTTAAGTAGTACAAGAGGTTCATCAATTTGACAATTCAATCGGACAGTCACGAGTCTTTTTTATTGCAATCTTCTTCATCTCCTAATCATTAATATTATCTTTTATCTTATATACCAGTGCTAGTTTCAATTGGCAAAATATTCTAGAAATACAAAATTACCAATTAATATCTTTCTATCACTCTTCCTGTTTGGTGGAAACTTCGAGAAAAGGACTTGTTTTCAAGAATATTAAATAAGTGTACGCTGTATTTTTGATGACTTCAAGTAATACTGATAAAGAATGTTTCAACAAAAAAAAAAATTAAAGTACAACTACAGTAATAATTAACAAGGATATGATCATTGATAATATTAATTAATAATTATCACTATGTTAGTACCTCATCAACCATCCAAGCTTAAAATCACATACTTGAAATGCCAATGTGACTATTTCTCTCAGTTTCATTGCTATATAGTGACAATTTAGCTACCAGCCCTCTGTTATATCACCATAACCATACATTTCATGGAAAAGCAGTCCTACATGTTTAAGCTTTCAAGCCTTTTCAGCTATTCTATTACTATACAAAGCTAGATTCTATGTCTCATGCTTACTTGGATCGGAACTTGCCGATCTTTCGCCCTGCTTCAGGCTTTCCCTGGCTATTAGGCAGATTCTTGTATTGGTGGACTTCTGGGATCCTGGACTGTTGCTTTGGGGTAGCTTGTCGGATTTTGTATCTTTTAGGCTTAACCATTCAAGCCAAATCATAATCGTCAATCTTGTTCTTATACTTCAAGACGTTTCTCTTGATCTTCGAAGTATCGACCCATGTCAAATAGTCTTCCATGTTTCTCGTCACCAAATAGGCAGGATCGGTGATCACATTGGGCCCCACCCTAACGTGGCCCTGCTCAATAAATGTAACTGCATTTGCAATGGTCTCTGCCATCTTGAGACGACACATCACCGTCCCAATTCTTCTACGTGCAAATGCACTCACCGTGATCTTATTTTCCAAATCACTGATTTTGGATTTCGACGCCAATATTCCCATAGAGTAGAGCTTTTCAAGAAGAAGCTGCTCGTGCTTGATCCGGTATGGGTCTGTTGCCTGGAGCATCGAAAGCTTATGTGCCAACTTCCGGATTTCTCCGCAAATTTTGTTATATTTGTGATAGTCTTCTCTATTTTGGATGTTATAAGTCTTCATAACTTGGGTGTCCCGGTGCCCCTGATCCTGTTTCCAGTCGAGAAAATCGACCTTTTTGAGGAGCTTCTGCTCGTGATGTTTCAAAGCACGGACCATCTTGGCTGTTGGGTAGGTTGAAGTGGTTTGAAGAGTAGTAGCAGAAGTTGAAGGAGCATGAGATGAGATGTGAGGTCACGTGGATTTTCGGTCTATATGCAGGCCACAGACACCGTCTCCAGAGCCCAAGGAGGCAAGTATGGGGGTATGGACGGGCGGAAAGCTAAGGCGGTCAGTCTAGTGCTTTAGTGCTGGTGAATTTTCAGTGTTCTGTCATTTTAATGGTCTATTTGCCTTTTCACCGGTGCACTAATAAACGGAAAGAGAGCAGACTCGATTAAAAAGAAGTCAATAAGACAAATAGAATGATATTGAGAAATAAATGGTGAGATGGAGTAGCAGGGTAGTAAATAGGTGAAGTAGAAGAGTAGAATAGAATAATGAAGGAATGAAATACAATAGTAAAATGTCAAATAGAATGGTGAAACAGGTGAATAATAGAATAGTAAAATAGTAAAATAGTAAAATAATAGAATAATAGAATATTGAATCTGGAAAAAGAAGAGTAAAAAATCATATAGAATAGTAAAATAGGTGAATATTCAAAAATTTATAAAAAAAAACAAATAGAATAAAAGATATAGTAAAGTAGATAGCCTATATTGGACACGTCAGTATATTGTGGATCATTTATTTTGATGATTCCTTCCGGGAGCCGTAGAAATAGCTTTAGCTTTAATAAGCAACAGAACTTCCTTTGGAAAATATTATGCTTTGGATTATATAATAATATCAATGACAATCTCTAGAACTGAAGCAATTCCTCTATCTTCAGTATTTTTGGCTGTGTAATTGGTGTCAAATGCAATTCAATATTCTTGAAATTTTCTATTGATACTCACATTTCAAATTCTTATTTCAAGGTCATCGTAATAAATAAATATATATATATATATATATGTATGTATGTATGTATGTATGTATGTCTCAATTTCTTCAGTATTTACTAGTGCATCACCCAGCCACACAAATCATTTTCTGGTCCATCTTATTCAATTCATAATCAACTGGCAAACAAATCAAATCTCTCACCTATCCTGGTGTAGAATTTACGCCGTAAAGTCTAGTGTTTCCAAGGTCCAAGTATTCAAGGTGGCTTAACGTACTTTTGACTAGTTTCGAACCGCGAGAACTGAATATCTAAAATAAATAATCTCTGTAATCAAATCTCCTTCAAAGGTTACGAATTCAATTTTCTGAATTGGTTATGATAAGTTGTAGTACTTTATCAACTGATAAACTTGTCACCGTCATTACTATTAGTAGCAGTATTCGAGTTTAAAGCAACATTCGAAATGAGTAGCTAAGAAAAATTCTGCATTTAGGAATTCTCTCGAATTTGATAAAATTTCCTTTAGCAACAGGCACAATAATTGCTTAAACTCGTCCAGTAGCTAGAATAAGCAAACTATCTTTATTATATAGGTCACGTGTAATACCACGTGATTACGATATAGAGTAATGTCCTGCACACACTCACTGGCATAAACCATCTATACAAATGAAAGCCCACCAACACAAGCCATAATTTACCTGATCCTTCAACCCGGCCACAACTCGTGGCTCTGCTCCCCGCCTGTTTTCCCCTCTTCAGTCTTCCCCGCCTTAGCCTCCCATACTATAAATACCACACATTTCCTCCCAAAGAATATCCTGCACACAGGCCGGCCATAAAATTTTCAACCGTTAACTCACCATTACCACCATCTACCCACCACCACCCACCACAACGCCATGTTTCGCCAAGGATTCCGCGTCTTGGCCGCCAGAGGATTTAGCTCCTCGGCTCCCGCCCCCACCAACATCGGAAAATTGCCCATCAGACTTACCGAATCCGTCCAGTGCCTCGTGGAAGAGATTCCACTTGAATTTTCCAAAACCTTCTCCAAAGGTAAGGAAACGTACCGTTTGGACCGTCAAATCATCATCAAAGGCCCAAAGGGCGTGTTGAAGACGGCGGTGCCCAAGTTTGTCCAGATTTCCAACGTTGATAACACAATAACCGTGGGTGTCGAAGATCCGGAAAATAAGATCCAACGGTCCATGTGGGGAACCACACGGGCGTTGCTTCAAAACAACTTGATCGGGGCCTCTGAGGGCCACTTGGCCATCGTTAAGTTCGTAGGTACTGGTTATAGGGCCACCATTGAAGAAGCCAACGGCAAAAAAGTGGTGGCATTGAAAATCGGGTACCCCTACACCCCCAAATTGACTGTTCCCGAAGGATTGACCGTGACGTCGCCCAGTCCCACCCGTTTGTTGATCGAAGGCCCCGACAAGCAGCAGGTGAAGTTGTTTGCTGCTGTGATCAGACTGTACAAAAAACCAGAGCCTTATAAAGGAAAGGGTATTTTTGTGGACGACGAGACCATCAAATTGAAGGAAAAGAAGATCAAGTGATCTCTATCATCGTAAATACGACTGCTACTGCATTTGCAGGCATTTTCCGCTACCCTACATGCCCAGTCCTATCTTGGAACTCCATTTTTGGACCCAGAACTCGCCCAAAATCGGGACTCCGCAGCTCGAAAAATCACCAGCCCTCCCCTGCATCACCCACATCATCCCTAACCCCATCCTTTACTCCTACCACCATAGCTTGTATATATAATAAATAAACTAGACCAACGACGTTTTTGTCACGTGAATGTGTATCACGTGTTGTGTAGTTACTGTGCAGGACTGTGACCTTTTTTTCAACTTTTTCAAATGAGGTCCATTCAAAACCACCAATGTTACCACGTATATGGAGCTTTACCAAGGAGCCAGCGGTGGCCCGCGGGGCCCCGCGGGTGTTTGTCCGCGGAGCTGCCCAAATCACCTCGATCCACGCCATTCCATCCATGAAAACGGCAGTTCCAGCCATCAACCACTCGCTTGAAAAGTCCAATTTACGCAAGAATCTTTTAGCCCGTCCGGGCCTTTTGGGAGTCAAGCGGGGCATGATCACCTGGTTCACCGACAAGGGTGAACAGTTTGGTGCTACTGTGATTGAAATCGATGCCTGTGAAGTGATTGGCCACAGAACTCTCGAAACCGACGGGTACACGTCGGTGATCTTGGGCCAAATCGACAAGTTAAAGAACGTCACCGAACGTAACTTGCGGAAATTTGAAGATGCTGGTGTTTCTCCCAAGCAAAATATCGGGGAATTCAGGGTCCGGGACCTGACGGGCTTAATTCCAGTGGGGACTGAGCTTAAGGCCGACTACTTTGCTGAGGGCCAATTAGTTGATATCAAAGGAGTTTCCAAGGGGAAGGGTTTTGCCGGTGTGATGAAGAGACACGGATTTGGTGGGTTGAACGCATCGCATGGTGTTTCTAAAGCTCACAGATCTGCCGGTGGTATGGGAGGTAACCAAGATCCAGGTAGAGTGCTTCCTGGAAAAAAGATGGCTGGTCGTATGGGTGGAAACAACTGTACGGTTCTGAACGGCCAGGTGTTGCATGTAGATGGGGAAGCTGGGATCTTGGTGATCAAGGGCCAAATCCCAGGTCCAAACAGAAGCTTTGTAAAGGTCATGGACTCTAGAAAGTTGTACGGTAAGAGCTTAGAGAGATTGGCTGCTGGAAACTACTTCTAGGAGTTTCATCCTCATTCCGTGCCCAAAAGGCTCTAATTATGAGTTTTGTCAATGACTAGCTCGTGTAAATAGACATTAAACAAATCAAAGTATCAATTTGTAGCTTTCAGCGTACCAAAAGTCCACTTTTATTTCAAGTGGGTTTGGAACTGGTCTATGTTTGAATAATTATATATATTATTTTAATGATTCCCTTAACTATATTTGCAAAATCTATTTATAATGGGATTTTCTGCTCGTAAGTCAGTGGTCTATAAATTATTAAATAAGCACCAGTGAACAATAGATTCAGCTTAATTAGCAATAGATGTTCAATGTGAAAATTTTGCTTCATGAACTCTAGCAAATGGACTGATGCTGGTAAGTTAGATCTTCTCTTACCTACCATTTCTTCACCCACAAACGTATTCAATTGAAAAATCGCCCAGGTGTGGAAATTCTCGAGACTCCTCGTCTCGAAAGCTACAGTATTCAAATGAAGATGTCTATAAATGTTCTCATATTTGGCAGCGGTGGATGCTATAAGAAATAAAGAGATAATATTAATGATTATAATATTCAATTTAGAACTTACTGAATTCTAAGCCTCATGAACGTTTCGTATGTTAACATAAAGTTTTACATTATTGTATAAAAAACAACAGGCTTGAAACGCTAATATTATGAACTTCGAGGTTTAATAAACATATGTTTTTCTAGTCAATTAAGTATTCTAGTTTTACCTAATTCATGAAACTCAGTCTAACGAAAAGTAGCCTGTTAGATGAGTAGAAGAGATTCAATATATATATATATATATATGTTTTGTCCTAAAGGAATAAAGGTGTTCTGGCTTAACTCAGTTTATCTAAACTCTGACCCATAAAACGATTACCCAATGAATGTTAACCTGAGTGAATTCAGAACATTTATGCCTTTCGAAGCGAAAGAAAATCTGCTTGGCCTTAACTACTACTAAAAACCCCTGAAAGGATCGAATGCCATTAATACACTAGCTCTCCCAATCTCAAGTACTGTCACTTCAAAATCTCTTTCCTGGAACACCTTGGCCAAGTTGGGTCTGTGATTTGTATCCATGTATCTCCTACGCCACTTTTCGTTAACAAATCAGTAAACACGAACATCAAATGTACATTTCGGCATCTTATTACTAGAATTTATCAACGGTCGATATTGTAATTGATGTTACATTTGAGCACAAGAACAACAACAAGCTCTAGGTGAATTGACCAGATCCTAGAGAGCTGTTATTTTCTGGCAGTAGCAAGCCTCTAGTCCAGGCTGATATTGTTCCATCGCCATCTCCGCCTTCTTCGTCTACACAATCAACAATCACTCAATCAATTGGTCATCTGTACAACCAGCTATACCCGGACTCACAAGATCAAAACCATCCAGATAACTCATCATGCCACTCTATTACTACCTAGATGTGATAACTTTCGTCCCTATTATCCCATCCATGTCTTTCATTCGAAACATCTGGCCTCAGCTGCTTCGACTGAAAAAGTTAATTAAAAGTTAATTTAACTTGAAGTGGGTTCCAAAAAATAGTGATACACCATTAGCAAAGACAACCCCCGGATGGTTCTGGTAAAAGGCAAGAACCATGTTCGATAGAAATTGATCTTCTGGCGATGGCGTCAAAATTTGGGGGGAACCGGGTCCTTTTATACTCGCGGCGTGTCCGGGTAACAAATCGTCGACTTCCCCATCGGGGCATCTCCTGTTAAACATAGGAGTTGGGCCCCCAGGAACCAATGTTGTAAAACTTCAATTATACAAAACTCTATATATGAGGAACCGAAAAAATAATTAGCAAATGCAGTCTACAGTTTATCAGTTATCTAACTAGAATCATTTGGATTGATTTTTTTTTTTGTATATAAAAGCACTGTTGGAATGAATAAACCCAATGACCAGGTTTTAATCATCCATTTCCGAAGGTTTGATCAAACCACCCACTCTCAAATCCTTCTCTCTTTGTAATTTATCATTTCTCTCCTTCTCCTCTTCCTTGTCTTCCGCAAAAAGATAATCCACCGGATCACCACCAAATTCCTTCAATTGAACCAAGAAATCTCTCAACGTTGCCTTGAACTTGTATAAATCATTATAGATTGTAGTCAACACATTCAAGAAATTAACTAATTGTTCTTTCTGCAAATTTTCAAATGCTGAAGACAACAATTGTGCCAAGAATTGTTTCAAGTATGCCGAGTTAGTGGTACCTTCAGGGGCTTGTTCTGAAGTGTATAATGGGGTTTTGATGACGTTATCTTCTACCAAATGGATCAAATGAGCCAATAATTGCGCCTGGTAACGGAAGCCGGACTTGTGATCGGGTTGAGTAAATACATAGAATGTATCACTCAAAATTTGGAAGTAGAAATTCTGGTAGAAAGCTTTGGTAAATGAAGTGTCTCCCAATTTTTCTACATTTTCAATCAATTCGATGGTCAAAATCAACCCATTATCCTCCACTTCTCTATTATTATGTTTGAAGGCCCACAACGCTGCATTGATCAATGATTGGAATGCATCTCCCGATAATTGTAACAAGGCTTGGAATGATTTGGCATTGATTTCCTTAAGCAACTTGTAGAATTCAACTCTATGTTCTGGGTACTCAACAAAATCATTTTTAATCATATCCAAAGTAGTTTCGAATACATTTTGCAAGATTAAAACCACTCCTTCGGGGATAAGGTGGCCGGTTTTGTTGACTAATGCTGTCATACAATTCAATACTTCTGCATCTCTGGCATCAGGAACATTCAAGTTGTAATCTTCCAAAACAGCCCCAAACAAAGGTTGTGACAAATCTCTAACGATTTCTTCGTAATTATTGGATTGGTTAATGTAAGTTTCAATCATCTTCAAGATTTCCTTCTTGATGGTTCTTAAACCTCTAACCTTGGGGGTCTTTGTAGCAATCAAACCTTCTTTTTCAATGGCATCGGATATCATGGTAGAAACCGCTTTGTATAAAGAAAGCATATCCACGTACATCAATCCCAATTGTGAATAGAACCCTGGACCTAACGCCTTACACACAGCCACGTTGGTCTTGATGATATTGGCAATGATCTTAACGTTTTCAGTATTGGTCAATAATTGAGGATCTTGTCCAGCGTTTTGGATAATGGTACTCCAAGCCATATTAGGTAAAGTCATCAAATCGCTCAATAACTTATCTCTGGCTTCTTTTTGGGTCTGAGCACTGATAATTATTCCACAAGCTTCATAGAATGTATGGACTTGTTGTGGCTGTAAGTCCTCGGTAATACTTTGGATATTTCTGATGATTTCCAAGATAAACGGTTCCTTTTCTTGGGGTTGAATGACAGCAAAATGTTTTTTACACTTGTTGGTGATCTTAATGAAAGTATCACAGGCCATATCTTGGACACCCTCATGAGTTTCATGCATAAATTCAAATAATTTGTTAACAACAGTCTTGAGGAAACGCCAATGTGCTTTCAAGAACCGAGGGTATTGACCCACGATATACATGATATTTGAGGCCACAACTGCCTTGTTGTCCTTACCTCTTTTCATTTCAGTCAAAGACAACAAGTCTTTGATGACATTGACCAAGAACTTCTTTTCCATATCCTCATTCATGGTACCTGATATCGACCCAATAGCCCAACACAAAGTGTTGATATTTTGCCAAGACCATTCGGATTCATCTATTTGTCTGGCCAATTTTTCATTCATGATTTGTTCGGTATCGTTGACGTTCAAATGGGTCAAATAAACAAGCACTTCTCTCATGGACTTGTATAATTGAATGGTATCACTCTCCTTGACAAATTCACGGACTATTTCCCCTTCATCATTTTCTACAATCAACACTTCTTCTGGTCTCGCCATATTTTCAATGATTACCAATCTTAATTTGGACAACACTGTTTCATATTTATGTTGTCTGAGAGGAAATTCAGCTAAAACGGCCGGGTTAGGGGCACCACCACCACTTCCAAGTCTCAAAGTACTTCCATGACTCAATTGCATTAAGGGAGACAATTCACTTTGAGGTAAGTTTTGGATCTCCAAAAATAAACCATGAACAAAAGTACTCCAGAAATCCAAGGTGGTTTTGAACAATTCTCTTTCTTCGATTCTGGACAATTCCAACAAGTAGTATAAGGAGTTGAGGAGAAGCTCCAAAGTTTGTTCGTTTTGTTCCAAGGGAATCAAATGATTTGCCAAAAACGAGCATAAAAACATGGCCAAATCTTGCAAAAACGATTGGTCATTGGTGTTTGCTCTCTGATAAGAAGTCTTCAAGTTTGTAGACATTGGCACGATCAAGTAGATTTGTTCCATGGTATTTTTGAACATTTGGATAAACTTGGCTTCGTTTTCCGAATTATTGGAAGTAGACAAACTGGACACTTCAGTAAGACATTTCAAAGAAATGGTTCTTGTATCAGCGGGGACCAAGAACTTAGTGGATAACAAATCCAAAAGATTTGTTTGGAAAATATAGGAGGTGGGGATCCAGTGGATATATTTCAACAAGGCATTAAGAGTAGATATAATTAAGGATGATTTTGTGGTTTTATCCAAGACTTCATAACATAACTTGAAGATTTCCTCGAATTCAGCCTTCATGCTTTGTTTCAAGTTCTGGGCTTTTCTTTGAGTCAATTGATCTTGACTATAATCAAACACTTCTTCACTTAAAAGCTTCAAAATGACCATATTGTTTTCGCAAACATTGAAAGAGGAACGAGAGCTGGCCACGATCTCGGGAATGAACTGGGGCCAGTTGTGGGGCCATTCTTGCTTCAAAACGGAAACCAAGGTCAAGTCGATCTTGTTGATCAATGCCTTCTGGGTCTCAAACACCTCTTCATTGTCACACATGGCTATGATCATATTGACGATAAAGTTCCGGATACCAATACGTTCGTTTTCAGGAATGGTCTTCCACCGGTACTGGATAAGTTTGTTCAAGCAACTGAGGGCTATGTATTTGGATTGAGCATTGTTGGAATTGGATAAAATCTGATCGGATCTCTTCCATGATTCGGGGTTCTCCTGGAATTCGTTCAACACACGCTGGGCCTTCTGCTGGTCGACCCCGCTGCCCTTGTAGAAGCTATCGACCACTCGGTCAAAAACCTCGATGTTGAGGTCCCTGGAGAAATCAAGGATCTCTTCCATATTTTGGGGATGCGGGTTGTTTTTGTTGTTGGTGATGGAAAACTGGTTCTGACGGGGGGAGGGGGGAAAAGCGGGTTTATATAGTGTCTGCGGAACTCCGGTTGCGTGGGCGGCTAGCTACGGATCTGATGGTCGCTTGGGCGGCGGTTAGATCCTAGGAAAAACCAGAATTGCTTGTACTAATGGGAATGTTGATGGAGGTGAATTTGAGATTGGGTTTTTTGTTTTTGGGCCGTGCACGCCGCCTTGGGGTAACTGGTGGCGCTACAGCACTGTCAGGGTTGCGGGTGATGGACGAGAAAAACAGTGGCCATGTAGTCACGTGCAACGGGTCCTGGGATAATACCATATATGGGTATATGGGTTTTCTACCCATACAGTCCAGTAAGATACGAGTAGTATAAGAAGAAGGTAGAGATGGAAAGAGATGGCTTGGTAAAAAAATTGGAAAAGAAATTGGAAAAGAAAAAAAAAAACAGAGAAAAAGAACAGAAAAATGGAAAAATAGAATAATAGAAAAATAGAATAAAAACTAGAAAAATAGAATTATAGGAAGCAATGTTTAAAAGATAGAAAAGTTAGAAGGTAAAAACTGGAGCAAGCAGCTAGAGATAGAAGAGTTAAAACTGAAACGTTCGAAATCGTTGAATTTGCAATTATTTTTCAGGTATAGTTGCTGGATTTATTGTTATCAGTCGTATAATTCACCAAAAAGCATTTTTATCCTATTTACTGGCCCTTATTATATTTTTATTAGAAACAAGGATGTTTTAGGTTATCAATGAAGGAGAGGTAGACCAGTATTTCTACCTATTATATTTTAGTATCTTTGATAAGCAAATAGTATGAATATAACTGGCACTGTAGTCATCATTTGCTCTGTAGCCCATGATGAGTATTATGATTTTAGGATTGTACCAAATATTATTATCCTCTACTTTCTGATAAATAAAACTACCTATCACCTTTTCCCTTATTATAGATCATTATTAACGTTATAGAAACCACTGTTCCCGATTTATATGATAAATAGAATAATTAATCATCATAAATCTATCGTTTATACTAGACCAGTATCTCTTAATGACCCCTAATTGACCAATTGAACTTCATTACTGATAAGGGTTTGACTAATTGGCATTTCTACACATACTTCAGAATAAACATCAAAAAAAAATTCAAAGAATAAAGAACAACAACGTGAAGCTTCCTAGTAGTTAATTTACAACATAAACATCTTCATAACCAATAAATTCCTGGCAAAACTAGTTCATCGTGCTGAAAAACTACCCTCTAGTACATTCCCCTAATAATCCATTCTACACTCGTATCATTATCCGACTTTTTTTTTTTTTTTTCATTTTCTTCTTCGTTTTATATAAGTCAACATTCAATTTTTAAACACCACCCCAAATGCATCTTCATCCGTTGCATACCGAGTTCTAGTAAATTCCAATGTCAGACAACACCAATGCCAAATATTGATATGCCAAATATTGATAAATATGGTACTTTCACACTTTGAAGTTATTCCTGGTACTATTAGAAAAGTGGTTGGAAAATCTGGAACTTTTCAGTGTTTCCCATCTAATTCTTATAGAATACTTTTCATTGACATTAACCATTAGATTAGAAATACCAATTCGTGTCAATGTAAAAGACCTGTTCTTGAACGGCTTTATTTGGACCTTTTAGTGGTTCATTTAATTTGAATTTACTTGAAAAACCTCAATTTTAGATACCATTTTGGAGTGGTTTTCCCTGGATATTCTCCAATTAAACTAAAATACTAAAAGCTTTTTCTGTTAACATGAATATAATTTGATATTCATTTCTTAATTTCCCATTTCTACTCTGCTATTCTAAACCAGAAAGTTGGCTATTCTTATAAATTTCTTACAATAGGCAATAAATAAACTAAATAATTGAATATAATAATTAAACACAACTTTTGGCAACCTTTTTTTTTTTTTTTTGGTCAAACAGAACTTGATACTTGATGAATTCAATAGTTAATTCGACTGGTGAAATTCAATTGTTTCAATTATGATATCTGATTCAGTCTACAATTTGTGTTTTGTACCACGGTCATACATTTGGATGAACCAAAGACTATATAGACACACTAGAGGAGATTTTGGACGATTCTATTTACTTTTTGGCAAAAGAAACACCCTTTTCAATGTTCTTGGACAATTGGTCAATGGCAACTTGCAACAACTTCTTTTCATCGTCACTGACTTGGTTAAGAACATCGTACTTGACTTCTTCAATACCAGCCTTACCCAACTTAACAGGCAAGGAGAAAAAGTCCAAACCGTTGACCAACTTCTTAGCTTCAGCGGCACCCTTGATGGAAGAGTCCAAATCCAAGAAAGTACATTCGACGACTTCAGCAGAAGAAGTGAGGGCCTTCAAGATGGATTCGGCCAATCTGTAACCAGCATAAGCCATGGACAAAGTAGCGGAACCGGCACCATCCTTGGCCTTGACAACTTCATCACCACCGAATTGGACTCTATGGATTAAAGCCTTCTTTTCATCTTCAGACAATTTTTCAAAGTATGGCTTAGAGGCACCAATGGAGTACAATGGAACAATGGTTTCACCGGAGTGACCACCAATGACATTGACATTGAATTGAGAAGCCTTGGCCTTACCGACTTGAGCAATGAAAGTGTTTGCTCTAACGATATCCAAGGTGGTGACACCAAACAATCTCTTTGGGTCATAGACACCCTTCAGCTTCAAAGTTTCAGCAACAATAGGAACGGTGGAGTTGACCGGGTTGGAAATCACAAGCACAAACGCCTTGGGGGCATTTTCGGCGATTCCTTCAGCAAGACTCTTGACAATACCAGCGTTGATGTTGAACAAATCATCTCTGGTCATTCCTGGCTTTCTTGGGACACCAGCAGGGATAATCACAAGATCAGAGTCCTTAACAGCTTGGGCCAAGGCAGTCTTGTCTTCTCTGGATGATGGCAAGTGAGAAGCAGTGGTGGAATCGGAATTTATATGTGACAAATCAGCACCCACCCCTGGAACATTGACCACATCAAAAAGGGACAAATCATCAATGTTAGGGTTGATCTTCAACAACAACGACAAGGGTTGTCCGATACCACCGGCGGCTCCTAAAACTGTAACTTTAACCATTATACTTTTTAATTGGAAATTCTATAAATCAATTGATTTGATTGACAGTCAAATTGGCTGTTGGGGGGGGCGGGAATGGGGGGGTTTATATAGTGACATTTTTTTGAGCGAATATGGGGTACGGGGTACCCGGTGCACGTGAGCCGGGCCGCCATCCAGTGGGCCCGGGCGAGAGGAAATTCACCGGGGTGGCGCTCCGACACTGCCCGGCGGGCCTCGGAACTGTTTGGGGTTGCCATCCCGTGAAATATCCATAGTTAGTGACTCCAACGCACCATGACTGGTGGATAGACGTTGGGGGTGGTACTGGAGTTTGGCTTTAGGTGGGGGGCAGCCTATAAACTCCGAGACGTTAACACCGGGTCACGTGTGTGTGGAGGTGGGGACGGCTTGGGCCACTCACAGTGGAGGTATAGTGATGTTGAGCAAGTAGAATGAAATAGCATAGAATAGTAAAAAGTCGTGAATAGCCAAAAGAATTGGTGTAACGAATTAGCGATATTAGTTTGGTGGTTTATTAGTTTGGTGGTCTGTTAATTTAGTGGTTTATTAGTTGGTGGTCTGTTAGTTTAGTGGTTTATTAATTTAGTGGTTTATTAATTTATTGGTTTATTAATTAATAGTTATTAACTTAGTGGTTAGTTTAATGGTTCATTTGATGGTCTAATGATTTGGTATTGTTGATCGGATCGGTCTTGGTCAGTTCCACTTACCTCTCAAGCCTCAAGCCTACAATGTCTCATACTGACCGTGGGGCCTCGGTCCACTTGGCTGCGAAATTTAGTGACACTAGACATAGCAAGCGAAATAGTGGCCCGAAACAATTCAATACAGTCTTTCAGTCTTTCAGACTTTGAACACTAAACTGGTTCAATTCATTGAAGCTAAATACTCTCTGCAATATGTCTACAGCACTAATTGCTTAAGCGTAGTGACGAGTTTCTCACATGAGTCAACCATCTGTTCCAAATCGTCTTCTGACACCTCTTTTTCGGCCTGTGCCAACAATACCGACATAAGGTTGCTCTTTTTGGGGATCTTGGTTTTGAAAAAAGGCCAAAAATGGTACATAGGGCTCATCATTGGCGAGTTTGCAGGCAAAAACACAAACCTGTGCTTACAATCTCCCAAGATAGTGTAGATCTTGGTGAAATCGCCCATTTTGGTTGGATCTACCACCAAGAAATAGTTCTCATATTTGGAGTCTTCACTTACGAGCTTCACAACCTCAACTACAAAGCGGTCAAACCCAGTAAGTGAGTACCCAAGTTCCAGCTCGGACTTGGAATACCGATCGTTGTCTACCTTAATCACTTCATGGCTACTGATAGCCCCAAATATGGTTCTCTTGTCTGGCTCAGTAGTTCCTCCCCGTTTGGTGCAGATTTCAAGAACAACACTATCAATAAAAACACAATTCTTTGCATAATTAATATCATTGGTGATCCTGAGATGTCTGAGGAATCTTACTCTGTCCATAATCCCTTCACTCGATAGCTCTTGTGGTTGTTGGTACAACTGTATTGTATTTTTCAATCCCGGGCGCACATAACTAGTAACTGTTTGCTTACTGACCCTCATGCCGTCAAAAGTCAGGGCCAACTTTCTAAGCACTTCGTCATACGACATCAGCACGTCTTCATCAATTAGTTTATCGATGAATAGCTTGTGGTGGCTATCCAAGTCGGGGAGCTTGGGATTCCCCCGGCGCTTTGGTGCAGGAATTTTGCACCCATTTTGCTTATACTCCCGAATCCAGCGTTGGGCAGAATAGACTCCAACATGGTTGGCTCGAGCAATCTCGGCCACCAGGCGCTCAGGATTGATAATCCATTGTTCACAGACTGACTCCTTGATATCCTGGGAGTAAGCACGCCTAGTCTCGGGAAACTCGAGCTTTCCTTCAAAACATAAATTGGCCGGGGCAGTACATGGGTCGGCACAAGCAGTAGGACAACAAGCTTCTTGGGCTATCATGATACAGATTTTGTTTTAATTTTCTAGCTGAATATTCCAAGATTTCAATCGATACTTGCTCCAAAAGAAAAATCGATTTTTTTTAAATAGTCAATATTACCCTTATAGTAACAAATCAGCCAAGAATTATATTCCTCTATACCTGAGAATCCATAGCCATTAATTCTAGTGGTTATTCCACTATTTCAAACTGGACATTGAAGTTGTTCGCAAGAAACCTTAATAGTTATCAGAACGATCTACCGATGAGGATAAATATAAAAACTACTGCCAGAAAAAAATGCATATCCTTGGGTACTCTAGAAAATCACTAGTTCTGATGTACCTCGTATATGGACCCCGGTAGTTTATCCACAATTGAAGATTCAAGTCTTGAAATCGCAGTTTGTCTCTTTCTGACAGGAGTCAGCAGTGGAATTTCAAATCTCTGCAGAATGTCCTGGAAACAATGGCAAATTTCCAGCCTCCTTTTTCAATCCAATTCCTTCAGAAAGGAGTGGGAAAGACCTTGTGACCACTATTTTTAGCCCTCGTGAACAATCCACCGTTCTCTTTTTTGCACAGTTTACAGTTAGCTCGTAACTGATTTCAATCAATTTTGCAACCATATCAACTAGCAGCCTTAAGCACCGGGGCAGAAACTTTCTCTAATAGGTTTATAATAATTAGCAAGTCCTTTCTTTTGTACTAAGACTTACAAGTCAGTAGGTACTTTGCTTTTGGTAATATTATTTTCAACTCTTTGCTAATTGTCCCATAAAAACACGATATTCACCAGGATACATACCAAATGGATTACTAGGCCATTCAACTTACTCGTTTTGTGATTGCTTTGATATCCATGATCTTATAATTAAATTCACTTTGAATAGTAATGGTTGTTCAAAGACACTTGGTCTATTATATGCAGTTCTCAATCATTATTCTGCTGGTGCCCAATCCATAGAAGATATCACAGTCTGGATATAGTATTACCATTTTACACGTGATTTGGAACGTGACCACTTTCTTATGGTTGCTCTGGGTGCTACTGACATTATGGTGGTCAGTAGTGCGACCGTACCGAGACGTACCCGTACCGCGAACTTTAGCGGGCCATCGTACTGTTGCCTCGCTACAGAGCACACCATCATAAATAGCAATAGCACCACAATAAACACCACTAATTGCACTTCTTTCACAAGTAGCACCTAAATTCCAAAGCATTTCCCTTATTTCCCACTCTATCATCCCCACAGCCGATACCATAGCCGTGGGCAGCCAAGTATGGTCGCACCATCTCAGTACTACCGTTGCATTGCGTACCGCGATTTCTCGCTACCATCTTTCGCACCACCACGATTGCGAAATAGATATCAAGCACTTACCCGCTTATCTAGTTATCTAGCCATGTCCCACAGAAGAAACTCGTCATTGTCGTCGGATGACGATCCGTTCGACCGTGCCGAAAACTACTACGCCAAGAATAAAGCCAACGACAAAAAACTCGGGAGAGTCCGTACCTTCTCAGTGTTTGAAACCAAGTCGAAGATCTATGATGACTTTAGAAAGGACTTGATCAAGGAAGAACAGAACGAGAGCTCCGACGGGCCGTCTGGGGCCAATTCGAAGTCTCCCACGCCGCAATTGAAGTCGCCGAGCCCTGAAGTCTCGGCCCCTGGCAACCGGCGGCCTTCCATCGTGCCTATCTATGACCAAACCCCCAATCCCAGTGCTGGTGATCCTCTTACCAATTCCCAGAAGCTTCATACCCGGCGGGCGTCCGTAGACGAAACCTTCACTCCCAAGAAGTACTATATCAACGACATTGATCTCACCTTGAAGGAATTGCTTGAAAACGAAGATACCGACCATAATTTCCAGATCACCATCGAAGATACCGGGCCCAAAGTGCTAAACGTAGGGACCATGAACTCAGGTGGATACACCAAGGCCCCGATCCGTGGAACATACAAGCTCAGTAATCTTTTGCAGGAGTTGGTGATTGCTAAGCGTATCTTTGGTAGGGATCAGGTGGTGTTAGACGAAAGAAGACTCAATGAAAACCCAGTGGCCCGGATGAAACGGTTGATTTCCACCCCATTCTGGGACAACTTGACCCGTGAAATCACCAAGGATAATATTGTGGAAATGTCCAAGGACTCCAAGATCAAAGAAGAGTACTATGATGAAAACGGCACCCTTGTGGAGAACCAAGAAACCCATAGAATCTATATTCCTTACAACCGTAAGGACCAGTACGACTACTTCAACTCCATTAAACAGGCCAACCCCAAAATCGGCTTGGACGTGGTATATTTGCCGGAAAAGATCGATGCTCAATTCATCAAGTCCATCAATAAAAAGCCTGGCTTGTTAGCTCTTAGTGCCAAGCCTGACCCCAACGAACCGGGAAATCTTCTCAACGAGCCCTACGTGGTGCCTGGTGGTAGGTTCAATGAGCTCTACGGTTGGGACTCGTACATGGAAACCCTTGGTCTTTTGACTGATGTCACTGAAACTGCCAACCACCATCATTTGCGTTTGGCTAGAGGTATGACCGAGAATTTCATATATGAGATCCATCATTATGGTAAGATCTTAAATGCCAACAGATCCTACTATTTGGGAAGGTCCCAGCCTCCTTTTTTGACCGATATGGCCCTCAGAGTATTTGAAAAATCCAAAGAAGTGTTCCCGGAGAAGCTCACGGATTCGATCGATTTTCTCAAAAGAGCTACCATGGCAGCCATAAAGGAGTATCTCACTGTGTGGTGTGCCAAACCAAGATTGGACGAAGAGTCGGGGTTGTCCTGTTATCACCCAGAAGGTGTAGGTATTCCTCCCGAGACCGAAGCAACCCACTTTGATGCTATTTTGAAGCCATACGTGGAAAAGTACAACATTTCCCAACTAGAGTTTATTGAAAAGTATAATTCCCAGCAGATTCATGAGCCTGAACTAGACGAATACTTCCTTCATGATCGTGCAGTAAGGGAGTCTGGCCATGATACTTCGTATAGACTTGAAGGGAAAGCGGCATATTTGGCCACGGTAGATTTGAACTCGTTGTTATACAAGTATGAGGTCGATATCTCGACTATTTTGACCAACTATTTTGACGGGCATATTAAAACTCTTGATGGAACCACACATCATGCTTCCGAATGGATAGAACGGGCGGCCACCCGGAAGAAAAACATTACCAAGTACCTTTGGAACGAAGCGGACTCGATGTTTTATGATTACAACATCAAGACTCATGAACAGACAGGTTATGAATCAGCCACATCCTTCTGGCCCTTATGGTCTCAGGTAGCCAGTCGGGAACAAGCAGAAAAATTCGTCAAGAATTCGGTGTCCAAATTTGAAGAACACGGTGGGGTGGTGGCTGGAACCGAAAAGTCCCGTGGAGAAATTGGATTGACCCGTCCTTCTAGACAATGGGATTATCCATATGGATGGGCCCCTCAGCAAATTCTTGCGTGGATCGGTTTGGACAATTATGGCTATAGAGATGTTGCCAGCAGGTTGGCATACCGTTGGCTTCGCATGATGACCCAAGCATTTGTAGACTATAATGGTGTGGTTGTGGAAAAGTACAACGTATGCAAAGGGGCGGTTCCTCATAAAGTTGATGCTGAGTATGGAAATCAAGGAGTGGACTTCAAGGGGGTGGCCACCGAAGGGTTTGGCTGGGTCAATGCCAGTTATTTGGTAGGTCTTGGGTTCTTGGATCTTTATGCAAAGAGATGTTTGGGAACCTTGACTCCTCCTGACGTGTACTTGAGGAGTTTGGCACATATCAAAGAAAAGGGAAAGCACCCTGAAGGGGGCCCCGACTTGGACAGGGAAATTCCGGCTATCTAGAGGATGCGGGCGGTTCTCATTCAACACTCATTTATATTCACCGCAACAGAGTCAAAGATATTCACTCATGTTCAAAAATATCATATTTATTTCCACTTTAATTTTTTTATTTAAAGTATCCGGTATATTTTGTACCATTCATTTGATGTTTATGCATAAGACTAAAATTCTAAATTTCAATAATAAATCCACACGAGTTGTCTAATAAATGTAGATATTGATCGATTGATTCCATCGAATGTAACTTTATGGTCTTTTAAGTGGCCTGTGAAGACAATTCATACCAATTTTCAATCAATGTATATGTAATGAAGTATTTGCAATTTGATTTTTTGAACTTTAATTGCTGTGATGGCTTTAACTGAAATAAATATGCAAGAATCCATTAAAATCTGTAGATAAGCGATAGTAAAAGGCTGTTCTGCGATTGGTGCTACCAAATGCAATTGTTTGGTTATTTTAATACCGAATCATATCAATTCTTTGATCCATGCAGTTAAAGAAGTGATTTATGTGCGATTCGATTTTCTGGTGAATTGCTATGGTGATATGAACTGAGCCAAAAGGCACAATCCCAAATTAAAAGATCCACCAGAACCAAAAAATATATTTCCAAGCCCACATATGAGCCGCCAAAAACTTCAAATTCTCTCATTTACAGGATTGAAGCTAAGTTTGGCCCAGAGATTGTATTTTGGACAGTTTTCGCAGCCTGAGTTGCTCAAAATGACTGAGCAACAAGTCAACCAGCCAAAAGAGCCCCAATTGGCAGAACCAATCTGGAGAAGAATTGTACTGAACCACGGTCTAATTGGTAATATTTCTTCAAGCCAAAAGTACCAAAACATTGCAAAAGCAGTGCCTAGCTGGTTAGTGGTTCTGGCCCCAGATTGACCATGTGCAGGTATCTTTGCTCACCATCGCTGGATTGGATAAAGCAGTGATATTAAGTCGTGTGTTCAGAAAAATTCCATCCATACCAACCACCATGAAGTCAGTGCTTAAGAGACCCTTGGGCAGAGCACCAAGAGCCCCAGTGCTACGTCTCTGTCACGCTCTCAGTACCAGTGGGGCCCGTCAGCAGGTAAGCAGTTTCAAAACGGCAGTGGAAACCGCTGAAAAATTGGTCCAACCCACAGCAGAAAAAGGCTTCAGTGACCCATTCTCGATAGTCAGCCATGAAATGTCGAATTTGGCCAAAAATATCGCCAGTCTTATTGGGTCAGGCCACCCCACGTTGAACAGGGTTTCAAGCTACTACTTTGAGGCCGAGGGAAAGAACGTCCGGCCATTGATTGTGCTTTTATTGTCCAAAGCATTGCTGAACATCCCTGTCAGCCAACGAAACAGAATAAAAATCGACGACGAAGACGTCACCGAACAACGTCATTACAAGGGCACGCCGACCACCACGTCGGTGGCGGGCAAGACGGTGGACGATCTGATCTCGCCGTTGGCAGTGTTGCACGGAATCAATCCCCGGGTGATTTTGGATCCGTTATCAAAGCCAATGGACAAGTTACCCGAGTTTGACCAACAGAATGGTGTTTTGCCCAAGCAAAGACGGTTGGCAGAAATTGTGGAGATGATCCATACCGCCTCTCTTTTACATGATGATGTGATTGACTTGTCGGATTCTCGTAGAGGTAGACCCAGTGGGAACATTGCATTCACTAATAAGATGGCGGTGTTGGCAGGAGACTTCCTTTTGGGCCGGGCATCGGTGGCGATTGCACGGTTGAGAAACCCCGAGGTGATCGAGTTGTTGTCGACCACCATCGCCAACTTGGTGGAAGGAGAATTTATGCAATTGAAAAACACGGTGATGAGCTCGGAGACATCGACGGTGGTCAACGATGGCGACTCCAAGACCATTCCTGAATCCACCGGCAAGGTGCCCACCAAGCTTCACGAGTACTCGGTGGCAACCCCTGAAACAGTGGATCACAACACCAACGTGGATGCTGCTTTCGAGTATTATTTGCATAAGACGTATCTCAAGACGGCATCGTTGATGTCGAAACTGTCTCGGGCTGCTGCTGTTTTGAGTGGCGCTAACGACGAGGTGGTGGACAACTGTTACCAGTTTGGCCGGAACCTTGGATTGTGTTTCCAGATTGTTGATGATATGTTGGACTACACGTCCAGCGATGCTGCCATTGGGAAACCCAGCCAAGCGGACCTCAAGTTGGGGTTGGCCACTGCTCCCATATTATTTGCATGGAGAGAAAGACCCGAGTTGGGTGAATTGATTGCTAGAAAGTTCAAGGAAGATGGGGATGTGGAGATTGCTAGAAGAGCGGTCCAGCAATTCGATGGTGTGGAGAAGACCCGCAAGATGGCTCAGGAGTACTGCTACCGGGCCTTGGATAACTTGAAGGTGTTGCCGCCATCGGATGCCCGGAGTGCGTTGGAGCTTTTGACTAACTCGGTGTTGACCAGAACCAAGTGATGATAATGGTGCAGCAAGCAAAGTGAAAGCTGTAGCTGAAAAAACTGAAAAAAAAAAAGAACCTCCATAACCCGTCTGGTTAAAGTTGGTGATGCTAGATTCATGAGTGGTTTGAGCATCGAGTCTTGGGCCCGTCTTCCTGTCGTTCGTTGTTGTATCTTGTATATAGAGACCATAAGGTAGTGGATATATATTTATTAGACAGGATGGAATAAAAGTAACCAGTAGTTGGCGGAGGCCGAGTAGGTGGGTAGTGATCGTGAGTGGTTATTTGTGATTGGTGATGAGAGTGTGAAGGAGACTAAGATCTCAAATGGTGTTTATGGTTATTGAAGTGGTGTATGATGATTGCCTGTGATATATCTTCTGTGACATTGGCAGCCAAAAGTCATTTGGCACTGGAAATTGTTGGTGTCTCATTTCTGGTGGTAGTTTTTGATGGAGTTGGGTGGCGATTCTGTCCTGTTGTTCTGATGGCTACTGGTCTGATAATGACCGTAGTGGTTCTTGCCGCTGGTGGTTGTTTTGGAACTTGCGCTGGTGATTCTATGGTGATTCTATGGTGATTCTATCTTGATACTATGGTTTCCATCTGGTGGTGGTGGTTCTAGTGGTTGACTGCTCAGACAACTGTTTCTCTCTTGTCAACTTGCTACTGGCTGGTGTTTGGTGTGAATATTGGACCATCTCTTGATCTATCTAGTTGGTCAGAACTACTGATCCATCCCTATTGATCTGTCTAATCCACCCATGTTGGTCTAGTCTCCAAGATATAGCTTTAATGATCTAGCTTCATTGATCTAGCTTTAATGATCTAGCTTCATTGATCCAGCTTTAATGATCCAGCATTATTGACCTACCTTTATTGATCTATCTTTATTGATCTATCTTTATTGACCTAGCCTCTGGTCTAGCTCGTCTAACGGTCATTTTGCAGCCACTCACCACCTGCTCACCCGCACCACTCCCCCTCGCTCCTTACGCCCACTGGTCCCTTTAATTCGCGTCGCTGGCAACCATCACCTTCATTCCGCTTGTCATTGATTTTTACCGTCAATACTTTATAGTGGTCGCCCCAAATGGTGTGGGCATGGCGTCTACCCACACCCGTTGGTGTTTAGTGCTTGTTGGTGATAGTAGCATGGGTAACTCCGTTAACTCCGTGGGCAGGCTGTATCTACACTTTGCTACTCTGCCCCAGGGGTGCCCCCACTGGTGGCCCTCTGGGTCCCACTCGTCTCCTTGGTGATCCCACTTATGTTACAGTCACGCGATCTAGATAGTCGCGGCCGCGCCTGGTGATCTTTTGGTGATGATTTGCCGGTACACGCCAACAGCGGCAAAAACGAAAAATTTACAACTGTACCTTTGTCCACCAACAACAATGTCAGCAGAAGACACCCAACCAAAGACCGAGGAAACCAAGCCCAAGGTTCCTTCCTCCGACGTGTTTGCCATGTTCGGCGCCAAGAAGGAAAAGAAGGAAGAGCCCAAGGAAGAAGAGCCAAAGGAAGCCAAGGACTCCAAGGACTCCAAAGATGGTGAAGAAGACGAGGCCGCCGAAGAAGAAGCCGACGTCCATTTCGAGCCTTTGGTCCAATTAGAAAAGGTCGACGTCAAGACCAACGAAGAAGATGAGGAGGTTTTGTACAAAGTCCGTGCCAAGTTATTCAGATTCCATGCCGACACTAAAGAATGGAAAGAAAGAGGAACTGGAGACGTCAAATTCTTGAAGCACAAAAAGTCCAACAAGGTCAGAATCTTGATGAGAAGAGACAAGACCTTGAAGATCTGTGCCAACCACTTGATCTCCCCTAGCTACGAATTGAAGCCTAATATCGGTTCCGACAGATCGTGGGTTTATACCGTGACTGCTGATATCTCCGAAGGTGAACCTGAAGCCCAAACCTTGGCCATCAGATTCGGTAACAAGGAAAACGCCGACAAGTTCAAGGAACACTTTGATGCTGCTAAGGAACAGAAATAGAGAATGCTACAGTCCGCCGTCACCCTAGGCTCCGGTACCCTACGAATAAATGAATCATCACCATTCACCAGTCTCGTTGAACCCGTCTCCACTGAGACAATTATCTGTGTAGATGTAAAACTCCAGAAGTCGACCCACGGCTATGCCAGTCGATCTGGTCAGTAATAACCGAGCTCGTGAAGTTTCAATGCAGATCAAGGTTTTTCTTTTCGTCAATATCTAGATTTTTTTCGGGTATATTAGCCTACAAAAAAGTATCAAAAATTGTAACAACTTCATATAAATAAACCAGTAAATTCTCCAATACATTCGAGTTGCAAAAGCACTGATAGATCGACTACCACCTTTATAGAGAAGTGTTCGTGAAATACATCAATTCAGCTCTACATTCATCGGAATCTCCTATAAATAATTTCTGTAATTATATAATTTAAAATTTAATTTTGGTGTACAAATGCTGTCGTAGAATCGACAATATATAGTAGAGACCATTGATGTAATTAATACAGAATCCTGTTAAGTGAATAAGGTGACCAATTGACTTGATTTTTCTATAGATGTTGTTCTTAGTCTATTGATGCAATATCTCTAATTATTCCAAGATAAATCCTAGAACTGGTACTTCAAACAAGGATATACCCATCAATACCCAGTTTTTCTTTTCACATACTTATTTAATTGCTGGATCTTGTAAAACTTCCATGTATTGGCTTAATGGACCAAATACATCAGACAGTAAATTGTGGATGGTTTCCATGATTTAAAGGTGTACGAATTGAGGAATCCTACAGCTGAACAGTTATATTGAGGCTCAAAGTTAACATTATCCTCTTACCAAATTAATATCTAGAACCGCTTGTGTGAATTTAAGTATACAATGAGATCATTTCTACTATACCATTGCTCTAAAAATCAAAAAAAAAAAGCACTTAAAATGCTTGACGGGTTGTTTTAAAGAAAAAGAGAAAGGTTCCCATACTAAAACTTGATTTACCTGATTTTACCCACAAGCAGTAGCATGATTTTCCATGAGCTCTGCGTTTCCTTTAAACAAATGCTATTCTGAATACTTTATTCTGATGCTTCAATTACAAAATCACCGCAGAAACTGGAGCAAATACTGGAACAGATCCACTTCGGCTTGGTTTTTTATTTAATATAGTTTATAAGATTACCATTTCGTAAATTATTTGGAAACTATTGTTCCTGATCCTGTGGTTCATTATCTATGGTAGGCTCATATAATTATCAGTTTCTATTCGTGGTAATCTCTGGTTCTGGCAAAAAAATGACTACATATATGTGCTGTTATTTCTGGATATTGAAAGGCTTCACCTAACCGTAGGAAAAAGAAAAGAATATGTTAAAGGAAAATACAGTTTATGTCCTCGATTAGTCCAACAGATAGGGCTTGTTTTTCAACTGAAAACACAGAGAAATTCTGCTACTTACTTTGAGCTAGAAACACTCTATCAGAATGAAATTTCAGAATAGGTTTTATGAGGTACCTGGCTTTCTTCGAATTATATTGGAAAAAAAAAAAACTCAAGCCATATCAAGCTTTAGTGGTCAATAAAAGCTTTATGTTATATTTATAACGTTTGTAGAATTCAATAAATAATACAGATTAATTTTTATTTCCCCCGATCATCTTGACAACTAGAATTACTTATTTCAGCCGAGTGGCACGTTTTAATAGTTTAATTTGTAGAGTCGGCCGTTCTCAATTTCCAGTTATGTTGGTAATATTTTAGCCACCAATGTATCTTTTTGCCCAAATCTATTCGAGAGGTAGTAGCCCTAAAACAATATTGAAGCATTGTACAGGGATTTTGATGAACAAGTTCATACCCCTTTGGAGTTTACTTGAGAATCAATTACAATTTCTGATCAAGTTTGATTTTACCTTAATCAAAACTAATTTCGATCTGGTAACCTTAAAGTCACTCAAACACTGAGCTACATTGTTATTTTCGGTCACTCACAGCTCAAACTATGGCAGCGTAATTGTAAGTAAAAATAACTATAGCTGGTCACATTTCGACATAATGACTATGACCTATTTATATCAGTTTTAGCGCCCTACATAACCAGTTCTGACCCGAGGACGAATGCGGAAATATGTCGTATTTTCAGTGTCATATGCAAAGCACTCGTAAACTTTCCGAGTAACTTGAGAGGACCCTTGATGACCAGAAAACATGTGCGGAGTATGAAGTAGCTGGCTCTCAAGTACCGCTCTTAACCCCTCGTCGTATATTTTGTAGGAAGCAAGAAATCTCTGGTGAGTCAGGAATAATCTCCAGCTTCGGTAGCATGAAAGGTATGATCACAGAGAAAAACGTGGTTAAGCATAGACGGAGAGGCCAAACAACCAATAGTCCACATTTGGAAGAGGGCATAAAAAATAACTAGAGATAACAAGCATAATAGGCTAAAAATTTCAAGGGTGTCAACCAATTCTACACAAAGATACGCACGGCTCCTTATGATTGAATCTCCATCAATTGCATTTTTAGTAGGACTATAAAGACCCCCGATTTCTCTACAATTATTGAAGTATCAACAAAATTGCTGAAATGAGTCACAATGATCAAGTAGTTTTCTGCTCGTCACCCTCTGCCGAACAGACCACCTATATCACTACTCCAGAGTCCGTTTCAATTTTCTACTGTGCTGTTCCGACCAATGCAACGACAACGACAACATCAACGTCAAAATCTGACGTGTCTGGAAGAGCTGACCTCAATAGGTGGACTACTATGATATTGGGCTTTATGTTTTTTTTGTTCATGGCCACAGTCATTATTTAGGAGTTGCGTAAGAAATAGCATAGGCTACCTGTCAAATTTGACATATTATTAGAGGCTTCTTATCGAATGAAGAAGGGGTCAGAAGTGGCAATCCAAGTTGCAAATGGTGGAAATTCTGGCCAGCCAAAAAAAAAAAAACAATATAACTGTTCGTCTGGTTTGGTCCTTCTGGATGGGCATTTGGGGAAACAACTGATTGTGTGGGTAAAAATACTTCTGGCTTGAAAGTTTTTAGGAATAATAAACTAGTTCTGGTCGCTACTTCAGCTGGTGACATTTTTCCGATCCTACATGAAACATAGTATTTAACAATTGTAGACTTCCTAGATCTTCAATAGTATCAAAATCTGCATTACTGTCTGCCACTGTCATTTCCTTGTATTAGTTATTTTTGCTTCGCTACTTCTCGTGCATTATTTCGATCTCCTTCACCTCTCAAGTTTTTGCATCCAAACCCCAGCCCTTTAGATAGCATATTCGAACGAGCTATGCGGCTTTAGATCGATAAAAGTGTTAGCTTAAACCTTTACTACTGTAACAGAGCAAATGTAACACTATAATACTATTGTATACCCAGGACAGAATTAAAAAAAAAAATATTTCCATTCTTGAACATCCCGAATGAAACGCATGTCCAAAGATACGGTTGAATAAGCAGTGATCCACATACCAACACCAAAAAAACATTATCCTCAAGTCATTACAACCTTGTCGAATAATCATCAATTTTTCAACATCAATAAACAGTCAGCAATTTTTTTTTTCACTAAACGGATGGATTTTAGAGAACTTGTGGATGAAAACTTATAGATATGATTACAAAAAGATTACTTTACCTTCGAAATCATACGAGTAGAAGACTTAAAAATAGCCGCAAAAAGCTTGTTTCTAGGGAATGAAAAACCCTGAGTATACCGCTGGTGGATGTACATACATTGTGCTAATGTATAGTATTTATATGTTAGAGAAGTGGGTAATATTTGTTATAGCCTTCAAGGTATTATTCTGGTGAGAATATATTTAGTACGTATATATTAATTATTTTTATGGTAAACTCCAGATAAAGTCCTTTCGCCATCTGTGGACAGTTCCCAGTATTGAAGTAAATGTATCACTTTGGATGAAGCTAGTTCAAAATTAATTTTGTAATATATTCATATTTTGTAATCCCCCACCGCACATACTCAAGTACTTGTATTTAAGACATTTGTGCTCCAATCTTGTTCCCAGTGTTCATGGTTAATTCTAATATGAATTTTTTCAATTCTTTATCCCATTTTGCCTAATTTGTTCCCTAGAAAGAAGTCTGTTGACTGATACTACCTGGTTATATATATATATATATATATATATATATATAGAGAGAGAGAGAGAGACAAATAGGTATACCAGAATATCAGGTGGTGGTGGGTTATATATTAGAAATAGGGTTAGATTTTTGGCTGAACTCTATTTATTGTTCCATTAGTGAATTAATGGTGTAATAGACTTCAAGAAAGGGTCTACTTTCTGTGGCCCTACGGTATTGTCGTAGCCATACCAGCTATGGTGCGATTCTGGTGAGTCCCCAGGCAAACAGGGTCCCCAGCGGCCCCGCGCGCTCCCACTAAATTCAGCGTGCCGTCGCTAAATTACCACCACCACGTTTCTTCCACTGCCAACAATAACCATGGCTAACTCACCCAAAACAACACCAAAACACCACCAACCCGCCCCAATCCGCCCCATAAAAAACCCTGAATTTTAGTTAGCACCCCTCATGATTTGCAAGTCACGTGGATTGCCCCTTATCTTCCCCCTTGCACCCTGTCGTCGCCCCATTCGCCCTATTCTGGCCCCCCGCTAAATATTGCCGTTCCCATCGCACCCACCACCACCACCACCACCAGTACCACGTGCCCCATAATACATATAATCAATCACGAGACCACCACCACTATACTTCCCCAACAGTTACCACGTTCCCAGCCTCTTTTGCTAAGTATCTCACCAGGCCGTTGCCACCAAACCATCCATAGGCGCCGTCCCGATGAAATTCGGAAAGTACCTCGCGTCCCGGCAGCTCCAGCTTCCTGAATACTCCGGGCATTTCATTGATTACAAGGCGCTAAAGAAATTGATCAAACAGTTGGCCATTCCCACCAGAGACGATGCCAATGCCGCCACCCAGAGAGAAACCCAGCAGCGGCTCCAAGAGAACAAGGCGTCGTTTTTTTTCCGGGTCGAACGGGAGTTGGAGAAGGTCAATTCCTTCTACTTGGAGAAACAAGCCAATCTCACCATCAACTTGGACCTTTTGATCATGAAAAAGAACGAATTGCTTCGCTACGACCAGCAGGGCCAAGACGGCCACCACTCCGACTTTCGAAACTCCATTTCCTACCTCAACTTGTACCAAAATTTCAAGAAAATCCATCAGGATCTCATCCGATTGCAACAGTTCATCGAGTTGAATGAAACCGGCTTTTCCAAGGTCGTCAAGAAATGGGACAAGCGATCCAAATCTCACACCAAGGAGCTCTTCATTCTGACTGCCGTCAGCGTGCAGCCAGTGTTCCACAAGCACGAAATCAATGAATTGAGTGATTTGGTCACCCTGAGTTTATTTGATTTGGAATCCATCATGGACGGTGATTTCTCCTCCTTAAGTTACAACGTCCCCACCGTGGCCCCTCCAGTGGTCAGATCCACCTCCACCTCGCCTCCTAAACCCGATTTGACCACCATAACCAGCCCCACCTCCATCCACCGCCCATCGATTTTCAATCTTCACAACAACGAAATTGACGAACTATACACTTCCTTCGTCAATATTGCCACCACAAAGGACCTTGATACCTCCTTGTTGTCGCGGTGGATCGATAAGGTTTCGAAAAACTCAGAGACGTCTCCCAAACTATCCAAATTGGATGATCCCCTGGTTTTCGATGATTCCACCATTAAAAAATTGTCCAAAATTTTCTTACTATCAGTGTCCAATCTCAAGGTTTCTGACACTTTCTTGGAATTATTTTTGAAGCAAATCAATTATCAAGTCGATTTCAAATTTGTCAGTGATGACTTCAATGACAATAATAGAAATGTCATTCATGAATGTTGTTCTATCCACTACATCCCCCCTTCATCTCAGGATGCACAACATGTGGTGATTAATAACGGAGTCAAGGTCGTCCTGTCCGAGTCTGTCAACCATTCTCGTACTTTTATTGTAGAATATATCGTGAAAAACTTGTCCGACCAAGATACTCAAGAGTTACTTATAAGGACAGATTTCAATGGCAGAAATGGTTTGCATTATGCCTCTCAAAATAACCGGCTAGATTTATTAGGTACCATTTTACCCAAGTTTCCTCAGGCCCATATTGACGATTTGGATAACGATTCGATGTCCCCATTGCTTCTTGCCATTAAGCACTGCAATTTTGAAGTCATTACGCAATTGGTAGAGTCGGGATCCAACTGTTTCCCAGAATTGGATGACAGTAAGTTACAATATTTGCCCATCAATTATACTTGTAAATATGGTGATTACAAGACGTTGGAGTATCTTTTGTCCCAGGCTACTTCCAATGGATTGGTGAATCAACAAGATGTGGAGGGTTTATTTCCTATCCATGTGGTTTCCAGATCCGGACATTACCAACTCATCAAACTATTGATTCAATATGGAGCTGACCTTAATAAACCTGATAGCTTGAACAAATGGACCCCGATTTTCTACTCATCCCTCGAAGGGCATATTAAAACCACCCAGGAATTGGTGAGATATGGGGCAAAAGTTGATACTGTGGATCCAGATGGCTATAATGTGTTATATTATTGTGTTATCGAGGGCCATATTGAAGTATTGAATGAATTATTGAAATATTCCAACACCATTCTCACCAAGAAAGACCAAGATCTCCGGCCAGGAGCAAAAGTGTCTCCCACTAATGGCGACTTGACTTTCCCTTCTATTCTTGATAAGGATTACGATTCTGAAGACAGCGGTAGCATCAATAATAAAGAGAACAACGTAGATAATATCCCTGATCTTCAATTACCACCACCAATCTTGCCATTGAGAAGATACGGTCATAACTTCTTGGAACAGAAGGTATTAATTGAACTTATTTTCTCCAATGACTCCAACTTCATCAACCTTTTTGATTCCACTATCAGTGACTTGAAACCTGGGAGATTGACACTTACCTCCAATATCTCCGATATCGTACCTCGAAACATTTTGCTTCCTATTTCCAACGAAACCAATTCCACGTACAATTGTGTATTCCAAACTGATGTGGATTCCTTGAATGAATTCCGTATCGATCTCGAAATCTTCCCAAAATTCGGTACCAGGTTGATTGCCAAAACCACGGCATTATCGTTTTCCCAAATTGATACTTCTTCACCTGAAATCAATTCTATTCAGCTTCCGTTGTTTGATTTGAGATTGAGGAATATTGGAGAATTGAAGTTCAATTACCAGATCATTTTTCCATTTTCCGGTACTCTTCTTGAGACCTCCAAGTTCGATACTTACTGGAAATCATCTACCTCATTTGTGAAAAATAGAAGAACATTGAAGATGAATGCTGCGGGTGGATTGTCCCCCAATAACTTCCTTTCTCCATCAATGGCTAATGGCAACACTGGTGGGAACGGTTCCGGGCCCAGCGGTAATGGAGAATCTTCTTCCGGTGGTACAGCTCCCTCGACATCAACAACCTCTTCTGTCGTGACAGCAACTTCTCTCTCCGGTGAATATCTTCGGATCAAAATTTGTCTTCTTAACGATGGGACCCCGATTGTTTGTCCACATTGGTCGATTTCAATCACGGAAGATATTGATCTTTACTTGCCCAACCTTTCACTCGAGCAACTTAGTTCCATCACCAATAATCTCTTTGACTACAACAAAATGATCCATGATCTTTCTCGAATGACCTATAAAGATCTTGGCCTTATCAAGAAATTGTTAAGAATTATTTTCTTACCACTTGATATTCTATTAGAGATTTTGAGTGTGGATATCAATTTAAATTTGGAATTGATATTTCCATCTTTATATGAGCTTGAAAAACTTCCTTTTGTAGGGAATATTCAGCTGAATCTTAACAATTTTATTGACTTCACTTTGAATGATGTTTTTAATCATATCAGAAACTCGAAAAAGAACGAAAAAGACGGCCGTTCTATCATTTTCTTATCGTCCAATTCTTTAATCTGTAAGATTCTTAATTGGAAACAACCTAACTTTCCCGTGTTTTTGATAATGAATGGAATTGCCTACAATTCTTCCAAGAAAAAGTTTGAGTCGAGAACCACCAATGGATTGTTAATCGACGAGATTAATAAGAAATCGACGACCTTAGAATATCCAAATCCATCCTCCAATCGGTCCTTGGAAGCGGACTACCAAGAGGTCACCATCAGGTCCATCAAAGAAGCGGTGGAATTCACCATCAACAACAATCTTATCGGGATAATCACCTCCATCCACCTATTGGATCTTGTACCCAAGTTGATACCTCTCATCAGGTCTAGAGGCTTGATTTTAGTGGCTTCCGGCGATGCCAGTGATGAGAGTGAGAATGAAGAGATGATAGCCAAGGAATTAGATTCGTATACCCGGACCGAAATCAATGGGTTGAGGTTTGACGATGTTTTGAGCTTCAAGGACAATATTAGTGTATGACACCATCAATTTAATGTCCATTTACATAGAAAAAAAGGGGCCACTGGACACTACAGGGTAAAAAGTATGATTCTATTAATATAGATTAGGAATTAATGAGTGTTCCGTGATATCACAAGAACAATGACTAATGAGACAATAGCTCTTATGTGGTTGCACCACAATCAAGGAGCCAGTCGATGATTCAGAGCCACAAGTCTGAGTTGTAGAGTTTTGTAGCATAATTTGAAGCTGATCCATACCAAGCTAAGCTATTTTCTTCTTCTTGGAGGAGGTGGTGGAGGTGGAGTGCATCCCTTTGGAGAAGGCGAAGTTACTGGCAGTCCGATTTGGGCCTGTGATTTCAAGGTGGCCAATGGAGGTGGTGGTGCTTTCTTTTTCAATGCTTTACGAACCAACAGCGAGGCCGAGCTCACTGACGAAGAAGAAGATCCATCGTTCTTATAGAACTGTGGTGACTGTTTATTAGCGGATACGGGCACCCGGGGCAACGGCTTGGCTCTGAGGTACTCGTCGTTCAAGTCCAACATATTGGTGTTGGATTTTTGCAGCCAATTTTGCAGCCAAATCTTACTGCCCGATTTGGAAATCGAAGTATTCGTATCTTTATTTTCCACTATTGTTAACGATTGGATTTCTGTACCCATAAATACATTATGGTTGTTCTCCTGGAACTTGTTCGGGTACTGGGACTGGCGACTATTTGTGGTTGTATGGTTGTAGAAATCGCTCCTGGAAGAGGTCCGCACAGAAGCGACTCTTGTCAACGAAACATCCATGCTTTCGAAAGAAGTGACGGACTCACTATGCGGCAATCCATTCTTGGAATCCGTGGGCTTGTCGTGGTGCAACACTGTTTGCAAAATCTCCGTTGTTGGCAGGTTTTTGTGGGGCCCTGATTGTGTCAGACATCCGTTTTTCAACCAGCTGATACCCATGCATTTTTGAGCCATTTGGGAAATTGTCAGTAGTCGGTCACGCTCTTGGTCTGAAAGAGTAGAATCATCTAGATCCAATTCCGAATTAATGACAATATTTCCCAATAACTCCACCAATTCCTTTTTCTTGTACCCATTATCCTCCTCACCCAATTGGGAATACAGTAGTAATGGATACAATACTTTGAGGTAGGTCAAGATCAAAATCACGTTTTCAATTTCCTCGGTATAATCCAAATTATTCATATCTCGAATAAAGATTTCAACCAAGATCCGAAGATCGTTCAAATAGATCAATTTTGCAGTGTAAGACGTGGTGAAAACGGTGTAAAGAAACTTCAAGATAAGAATCTTGATTATTCGGGAATCTTCCCGGTTAAGATGAAAGATAATTAAGTTAATAAACCCAGTGATTTTGATGGCATCTTGAGTGGACGCTCTTTTGTTGACCTTGGTACCCATTAAGCCTTCAAATACCTTATTTTTCACCGAGCATGAGTACGATTTCATCAAATACTGTTCGTTGATGAAAAGTAGCAATTTGAACTCCTCATAAGCGTTCAACTCATCTTGATCCTCCATTTCATCGCCTAAATCATGGTGACTAAATCTGGCATTGTTCAAGAGGTATTGAATTAGAGTGGGGATCAACTGCGACTGGTTAGTCAAATCATCAAACTCGTTATCGGAAAGAAGTTCGGTATGGTACAAATATTCAAAAAGAATATCACAACTGAATTTAAGTAACACATATGAAGAATTTGCAGGTTCCAGATCATCATTCTTGGTCTTATCAGTGCTGTTGTTAGCATTATGGATATTAATCACCGTGGAATTAATAAAGTTGGATATGACAATAATGAAATCATAATCCCGAAGTGCCTGGAACACGGCCGTTATATCCACATAATGAGGCTCAGACTCCTCGTTTTCAGTCTTGAGCAAAAGAAGCAACACAATACAAAGAAATTCCTTCAAGCATTCCTTATGATACTGTGGCTCCTGTTCAACTACACTAAAAGTGGTCAAAAAAGCCAAGATCTTGCCGATACAAAAGCGATAATTCTTGACAAACATGTTCAGCGTGAGCAACCGAAGCGCATAGAGCGACAATGAGTGGTATGTCCTGCGGTTGTCGATAAGCTCATTATTGTAGACATTGTCAATAATGAATTTGATAAAAACCGAGAGGTTTTCATTGACCTCGGATGCATCACTATTGATAAGGATCAAATGAAGCGGATCTGACGACACCAGACCATCAGACCCTTCTGTGGAGTCCGCGTACCCAGCGGGGTACTCTGGAGAATACTCCGGGGTCGGCGACACCCCAGGGAATGAAGTCTTGGGGAACATCAACACCAGAACACGAGGAAATTCGAGGGCTTTTATAGTCGAGGGAGGGGTACAAAGGGAGGGGAAGTATATGGTTGTTTTTGCCTTGGCGGCAGATCCACAAACGAACGTATAGGACTATGCAACTAACGTAAAGCCCAGATTTACTGTCGAATCATCTAGAGATTAGCGAAACTAGCAAGCGTAGTGGGGTGATGAGTCACGTGACTGTCCACGTGACCGGTGAGTCTAGGGGGTGGTTCCAAAAGTTACTACAAATTGTGTCTAGAACCGTCTATTTGGGGTTAGTTCCCCACTGTCTTTACGTATATATCAGTTCCCCAGCCGTAGTATGTTTGGACTGTCAACAGGCCCTTTGTATTTGGCAAAATGCCCTTTTCATCGGGGATGGTATCGTTGAATATCTCGACATAATTCTTCAGAAGAGGTAAGCCGTATCCCATACCGGCCACCACGTTTCCACCTTCACCTGGAGGCACATTCAAGGTTTTGTAAGACTCGCCCTCTCCTGACTCGAAGGTGGTGAAGGAATAATCGAATAATTGCTCGACAATGTTGGTGGGGATACCCTTACCTTTATCTCTGATTCTAAGTTCAAGGTAAGAAGGGTCCAGTGAGGTGGAAATGGTGATTTTGACGGGGTCCTCGACTTTATTCTCGATGTGGGCTCTGAACGAGTTTTTGAATATTTCCATGAGCACGTAGTCTAAATGGTATTCGATATAAGGGAAATGAAGAAGATTGCCGTCTTCCTTTTGTAATTCGGGTTCCTGGCGACTCCAATAATTCTTGGGATACAAATTGTGGTCGATTTCAATGGGCACCGACTGGTCATACTTCATTAGAAAAATATCATTGACCAATTCTGCATTTTTCTTGATGACTTCGGGGATGTTGAGTTGTTTAATCACCCCGTTGTATTTGCCACCAGGCTCGAAATGGTTCTCTAAAGATTCCGATAATTGGATGTGTTGATGAGCAATAAGCCTCATGCTGATCCGCTCCTTGAGGTGTTTATCCAAAAAGTCCTTGATCTGTTGAGAACTCAATAAATGAGATACTTCTTGGAAGCCCTTGGAAAGACTGGGGAGGGTGTCTGCATGGGCGTCGATAAACTCGGCCAACACGGTGTTGGTGAAATGGTGATTTTCCTGGAGGGTTTTGGGAGCATCCAAGGAGGCGGTGATTAGTGATGACATGGTCCGGAGGTAGGTGTCGTAGGATTGGGAGATGGACGGGTTGAGCACCACCAAGTACGGCAAGCTGCGGAACTCCCGCAACCGGCGGGCGTTATATGCTAGGAGATGTTCAACTGTTTCGGCGGCGTGCTGGAGAATGTACTCATCCGAGAGTTGTTGCGATTGGTGGTAGAGCCGTTGCATGGAAAACTTGGGGAGAGTCTTGTTTGCATAGTAGTAGATGGGCCGTTCGAGCTGGGTCCGGATGCGGTACTCCTCTAGGAACTTGGCCTGGTCCGCCGACTGATCCGCCGACTGATCCAGCGACTGATCCAGCGACTGGTTCGCCAGGACTGAGCCGGTGGAGGTCGAACTGGCACTGCTAAAGGGTCTGCTCGTACTGCTGAAATACCTGCTAAAGGACCTGCTAAAGGACCTGCTGATGTTGCTCATAGAGGACTTAGTAAAGTGGCGGTCAACTTGGCGGTCAACTTGGCGGTCAACTCGGTGGCCAGCTTGGCTGGTAAAGTGTCTGGTAAAGCTGCTATCAACTTGACTGTTGAAGCACCTGCTCAACAGCGTGGCCCGCCTATTCATTCGGCTCTTAAAGTGGCTGTAAACTTGTGTGTTCAGCCAGCGGCCAACAGGTCTGGCAACAGGCCCGGTAACGGAGCTGGACCTGGTGAACGGCAACATGTGGACAGCGTTTATATACTGTGATACTCACTAAAACGGATAAAGGGGACAATTGACGGCAGCAAGCACAGTATTCTATAAAGGAAGAAAGCAGACGTAACGGCGGCCCAACGGAAGTATCACCAAATGTTATTTTTACAGCCAGTCTGTAACAGGGTAAGGAACAGAAAGGAACCAACAGTTTCTATGATCAAAAGACATTGTCCTAGTGCGACAGTGACATCTGGGGAAACGCGACATGGCGATACTTTGAAGACCATCGCGACACTTGACCAGACCATTCAAGAGCCACCAGTCTGTAGATAGCTACCAGTCGCACGAGCCCATCAGAACAAGCATCAAGTTTGCCAGTTTTAGCTAGTACTGTTTGGAGTTACCTCACTGGCGTCAACATATAACCGCCCCCCCCCCCCACACCCATCAAGACATTGGTGCTGAATTCTAGACGTTGTTGCAGTCTCATCGACAACAACTACATTCAAGACAAGATATCGAACGAGATCATCCATTCCAATCTGCTAAAGATATCACTGATCTACCAGAGATCACACTCTATCAGAGATCATCAGAATTCAACTCCACCAGATCGATCATCAAACTCCACAACAACAACTATCACTACTCTACAAGATATCACTACTATTCAAGATATCACAACTCTTCAAGATATTACCAAACACTGGAACATCTAATCGAACCAGTACATCTACTCTAGCCTGATCTTCCACCAAAAAGAGATTATCCACCAAACGAGATCATCTACCAAAAGAGATCATCAACCAACCTGATCTACTCCAACTATCGTCACACCCTCTATCACCATGGTGCTCTCTGACACATGCCCCATATGTGTAGCCAAGCCCATCGCTAAAGGCACCATCTCCTGGGTCCAATGCGAGCCATGCCTCCAGTGGTACCACTGCGTCTGTGTCAAGCTCACGCTGTTGGAGATGAACAACATCAACTCATACCATTGTGACCGCTGTGTGGCCCAGCACGGCCCCTCGACCTTCCGAAGAAAGTCCAAACGGACCAAGGTTCTGATCGACTACGTCGCCCTCAACGAAGGAGAGGTATTTGCAGTGGATAAGCTGGCCCATCCCCATGTCACCAGCTTCATGGACTTCGAAGCTAATGCCCTCCAAACCCCAGATTTCATCTACTCCACCAACCACTTGACCAAACAGTTTGCCCTCCAGTGCCATCTTCAAAAACCAGTGCTTGTTCCAGCTGCGTCGGCCACCACCACTGGCATGCAACTCCCCATTGACCCCAACCTCATCACCCTCGACTACATCACCGAAAAGGTGGGAGAAGACACTCCCCTCGAAGTCATGGATGTTCTATCTCAACAGGGAGTCAATCCTGCCTGGAACATGGGCCAATGGCGAGACTACTTCAACTCTGACAACAGAGACAGAATCAGAAACGTCATTTCCTTGGAAATCTCCCTGGTAGAGCCCTTGGGAACAAAGTTCTCCAGGCCCTCAATGGTCGAACAAATGGACTTGGTTGATAAAGTATGGCCCGAAGATGACGACCAGCCTCGCTCAAAAGTCACCAAGTATTGTCTAATGTCAGTGAAAGGCTCCTTCACCGATTTCCATATTGATTTCGGAGGCACCTCCGTCTACTATACCGTTTGCACTGGAGCCAAAACGTTCTTGATGTTTCCTCCTACAGACCACAATCTTCAACTCTACGAGTACTGGTGTTTGGAACAAAACCAAAACTTCATGTGGTTCCCCCAGTACTCCAGAAATATCAAGGGTAAAAAAGTCTTTCCTTCAGGAGGCTTCAAGGTAACCCTCAATGTAGGCGATTTGTTCATCATACCCAGTGGATGGATCCATGCCGTATATACTCCTGAAGACTCCGTGGTCATAGGAGGCAATTTCCTTACTCTCTGGAATATGCAAACCCAGCTTAAAATCAGCCAAATCGAGAAGTCTACTAAAGTCCCTGCTAAATTCAGGTTCCCTATGTTCAACAAAGTGCTATGGTTAACCAGTTGGTACTACTACAATCATCAACGCGAGTTCCTAATCGACTTGGGCTACCAAGCCCCAGACCCCATCCAGCATGTGAAACCCGACCACTCGCTGCCCAAAACATCTCCGTCGCCAACTACCCCAGTAAAGCCGGAATCTCCGGAGGGCCCATTGTCCCCGTTGGTGTCTCCAGCCCCACCAGCAGCCAACGATGAGTCCAATCTCCAATACTCCCCTTACACTGTGCTCTCCAGTCTAGTTTCTCATCTTCACTCACACTACCAGCTCAGCAAAACTAACGCTATTGCCAAAAGGAGTATCCCCACCGAGATCATAGGTAAGGATATTAGTTTTTACCTCACTAAAATTGAAAAATGGGCAAAATCGTACATATGACGGTTGGTAGCCCCGGATCCCACTTGGGTACCATGATTATTGCGGTATGTTTCGCTTTTGACACATTCATGTTTACTCAAAAGGGTCCCAATGTCTGAAGAAGACAGCTACAATGAGAGTTTCCTGTCAGAGGCTCCATTGGAGTATGCTGGAATGCAGGTACACCATGATCCGGAAATCCCGAAAGAATCCCCCGTCTACAACACCTATAACCCCGACCTGGGGGTGGAGATTGAAAGGCCCGTCAATATTCCTTTCTGGCGTAAAGTCCTCAATTACCTTCGTCCAGTGTACATCCTTGACCATCTAAACTACAAGGATTCCAAAATAGTCATTCGCTCCTGGATCCAGGTATTTGTCAGTGTTATCCTACAAGTGGTTCCCAAAACCAGTCATTTTATTGGGAACGCAACCTATTTGATTCTTATCATGGGATTTATCAGTATTTCGGGAGGTAAACTGGTCCAAGCAGCTTTCAATGATAATTTTTCTACCGTATTCTTCTCGATATTGGTATGGATATTCCAGATTATCGCTCTGAAAATCTCTAATGATATTCATGGGGGTATCACCCGGGCTCAGTTGGCCAAAAATCTTATAGAAGAAGGTGTATGTACAATGGAGAATATCAGTCTGTGTCTTGTCAATCAGGTTTACTCTGGAAGATACATTCAAACCAGAAGCAATGTGATATTTATCTTTTCCATGATTTTTGGAATGATGTTTTTGGGATTTTGCGACCAGTTAAAGTTTCCTAGATCTGGATATGTGGGCGGGATCATCACCTTGATTATTCCCCATTGCTACTCCTTATTCTTCCCCACGTTTGAACCTCTACTCGCTATTGCAGTTATTAAACCAATGGGGTTAGGGGCTGCCCTCACCTTCGCATGCGCTTTGTTCATCTTCCCCCACACTTCCAGTTATCAGTACATGAACTCCACCGTTGCTATCCTCAAGGCAATCCGCATGGAGTCTTCGAATAATGTGCGGTTTTTCAAGTCGATGAAGCCTTCCGATGGCTCGTTTTCGAATTATAAATTATACAAAAAGAATGTAAATGCCTGGAAAAGTAAAATCCATGCTTTGGATATCCATGTTCCGATGATGAAGCGAGAATTTGCCTTTTCAAGATTTAATCATGCCCATTTAAAGGCATTCAGGGCCCTTCTTCGAGGTCTACTCCATGTTACTGTGGGATACGATGCGTTTTACGAAATAATTCAGGAGCGTAAGGACTGGGCGAACAACAACTTTACAAGAAGGGTTAGTGTGGTTTCGCAAAATGGAAGCATTGTCCCGCATAGTGATTCCAAATTCTTTAGCACCATTCATGAATCTTACAAGCATGTTGGAGAGTATGAAAATAGAAAGAGAGTGGGACTTTTGAAGAAAAAAATCATGAATCTGGGGTTCCAGAATCGACTCACCATTCAGGAGTTGGATTATGCTACTGATATTGTCCAACAGGAATGTTCCTCTTTGTTGGAAGTCGTAGATAGTAGTTTCGATTCCCTTATTGAATGGCTTGAAGATGCCAACGAATTTCGGATTTATACACTCTTCCCTAACTCTTGGAAGAAACATAAACAAAAGCAAATTGACAATAACAAAAAATTGAGAGAATCAAAAGAAAAACTTGAAAGTGAAATACTCAGATTCAACTCCATTGATCAACTTGAAGAGTGGACCAGAAAAGGAGCCCTTAATGACGAAACCATGTTATCGCTCATCACTGAGCTTAGTTTGTTTCTTCATCTTTGTAAGAATCAAGGAGGATATATTATTCGGTTAATGGAACTATTATTGATAATCGATGAGGAAAGACCACTTCCCAAGTTACTGAGCTACTTTAATAAAGGCAAGACCTCATTCGAAAAGGATATACCCAAATTTGACGATGAAGATACCTCATTTCTTGACTCCAAAGTCGAGGGAAGAGACCCCGATGCAAATCCCCCCACTAATCCATTGCATTTGTTGGGAAGGCAATGGATGAAACTATACAGCTTTCTCCTTCATCCACGACTTTGGTTTTTGGTGAGAGCAGGTGTGGGTATATGTATCGCTGCCACACCATATTTTGTGCGGACTACTGCCCATTGGTATTTTTCCAATAGATTGATTTGGGTGGTGGTGATGACAGGTTTGTCTGAATTTGAAACCACGGGTCAAATGATTTACAATTTTGGTAGTAAAGTAGTCTATTCGTTTTATGGTGCCATAATAGGATTAGTGGGTTGGTATATTTGCCGAGGAAACTACTATGGTTTTGCCGTAGTATCTGGAGCAATATATCTCTACATGGTTTATTACCGTCACTTTTCCACCCATACTATGTTGGTGCCCAATGTTTTATTTGCCGTTACAACAGTTTTAGTATTGGGTACCAGTTGGGTGGACTTGAAATATAACAAGTTGGCCAATATTGGAGAAGGTTGGAAGGTTGCCTATACTCGATATCTCAGTGTACTTATTGGATTATGTATCGGGTTTCTTGCATGTTTATTTCCCAAACCACGGTCTTCTCGTACCAAGTTGAGACACTTATTGGCGAAGATAATGAGTGAAACTGGGACCATCCACTGTTACGTATCCAAGTTTGCCAATCATCGACTGCAAAACCCCAGTTATCATGCCAAAATTGAAGATGATTTGATTGCCAATACTGTCCGAAAGAACTTTGCACGTGTGGCACGAATCAAGACATTGATGGTTGCATTGACACATGAGATTCCGATTTCTGGATCTTGGCCCGAAGCCAAATATATCAATTTACAGGAGACGTTGTATGACATCACCCTGTTGTACTTTTTATTAATTTCTATCTTCAACCAAGTGGAGGACCCTGAGACTTGGATCCCAATAATGGTACGAAAAATGGGATGGTCAAGTCCATCTTTGAATGGTAATCTTTTCAGTGTTATTCATATGGCCAGTGATTCTATCTTGACGTCTAATGAGTTGCCCAAAATCACTGACTCCAATTTGTCCCTTCAACACTTGGCCCTCTTGACCAATCGTTGGGGCCTTGCAAAGGGGACTTTAAGGGACGGGTTTTATCGATGCGAATCTACTAATGACCAAGAAATCAACCGACTTGCGATCGAAGAAGAAATAGCTCCCGATGAAAAGGTCCCAACCCCTCTAGAAGAACCACCTTTGCCAATGGTGGACCATCTTGATTTTGCCAAGATCTACAGCAAGGATGGCCAATTATCGTCGGTGACTTTGATATTGTCGCACTTATTGTATGAAAGGTTCGATCGGCTCATGATGGTGGTGAAGTCCTTGGTGGGTGAAAAATACGACTTTGACATGGATATCTTTGAGGAAGCTGAAGATGAGTAATTATTGACACCTGGTTATTGATAAAGTGATTGATAAAACTAATTGCTGGTAGTCTTTTCTATGGATTGAGATTTTATATTACATATTCATACTTTGGGTAAGAGCCATCATATTTAATTAATAATTCAGATATTTTCAATTGATGTAGGATTTGTGAAACTACAAGATGATGATTCTATCATTATTATTGATGCGTTACTTATATACTATATTGGTGATGGTGTACGGTGTAATTATAATTCCAAAGGAGTGTTCTTTTCTCTGGCAGCTTCACCATACTTTTTGATTCTAATGGATTGCACAGCAATGAATCCGGAGGTGTCTTCAGGAGAGAAACCAGTCAATTCATCCATAGAAGATTCGGTTTCGTCGTACAACTTTTCGGTGTCGGAAGATCTACCCAAAATGGACAAACAACCCTTGTAAGCTCTTGCTCTGACCACACCATTGACGGTCTTTTGAGAAGGAGCAATCATGGATCTGACATATTCACATTCAGGGGTGAAGTACATACCGTTGTACAATTGCTTGGAGTAAGAAGGAGTGACAAATTGGTCTCTGATGGCTCTAACCTCACGATCCAAAGTCAAACCTTCCAAATCAATATGGGTAGATCTCAAAAGAGTCAAACCGGGAGTTTCGTAACATCCTCTGGACTTGATACCAATAAATCTGTTTTCCACGATATCGATTCTACCAATACCATTTCTTCTGGCCAAAGCATTGGCAGCAATGAACAATTCGACTGGTTCGGTCACCACCTTCTTACCACCTTCATAAATCAATTTGACAGGTAAACCTTCCTTGAATACCACAGAAAAGTCCTCTGGGGTATTAGGAGCATCGGTAGGATCCACAGTTAATTTCCACATGTCCTTTGGAGGAGTGGTATCAGGATCTTCCAAAATACCGGCTTCAAAAGAAATATGGGCCATGTTTTCGTCGGTTGACCAAGGCTTGGCCTTGGTTTGAGCAACAGGGATATTCTTGGCAGCAGCATATTCCAACAAATCGTTTCTACCAGCAAATCTGTTGAAAAATTCGGGGTCTCTCCAAGGAGCAATCACCACCACATCGGGCTTCAAGGCATAGAACGACAATTCAAATCTAACCTGATCGTTACCCTTACCGGTACAGCCATGGGAAACAGCGAAACATCCGTTTTCTTCAGCAACCTTGATTTGAGCCTGAGCAATCACTGGTCTGGCCAAAGAAGTACCCAAAAGATAAACGTTTTCATAGATAGCATTGGCTTGGATGGCAGGGAAACAAACTTGCTCAACAAATTCCTTTCTGACATCAGCAACCACGAACTTGGTGGCTCCAATAGCCAAGGCCTTTTTCTCAGCGGCTTCGAAATCCTCTTCTTGTCCAATGTTGGCCAAAAAGGCAATGACTTCATAGCCTTGTTCTAATAACCAAGCCAAAATCACAGAAGTATCCAAACCTCCGGAGTAGGCCAAACAAACTTTACCTTTAGACATGTTCAAAAAAATTTATTGAATAAATTGAATGAATCAGCAAAAATTTTTCAGGGAATTTTTCTCCTTTTTATACCCCAGTGATTGGGCCTTGAAATTTTGGCGCCAGCGATAACGAAGCGCGGTTAATTTTAATTACCTGTTTGGGATGACTCATTGGTGGAGCCACGTCAATTGACTCATAGGTATCCCGGACTGTGGATGGGACAAGTTAGGGTAAAGTCGTTGTCGTGTAGTTGTATGCAATGAGGTCGGTTTGTGAGTCTCCTTTCCTGATCTTTGTAAGCACTTTTGTGTCCTCATTAAACTCTTTTTGGGGTTTTTTTTGTGGGGGTTTTCACTGGTTAAGCAGTTGTTTGGTGAATAAATGTGCAATTGTAAAACTTTGGTAAAAAAGCATTTTTAATTATTTTCAACTGTCTCTCACTTCAGTGACGTGAGTACCAGCATGCTTATAGATTAAAAACCACCATAAATAGTCCCTGCCGTCCCTACCGACGCTGCCGTGCCTGCAAATAAACGGAGTAGACAGTCAGATTGCGTCACGTGATTATTAGGTTATTTGATCACGTGACCAATCATCATAAAGGCTGGTATCCAAATGGGTATACGCAAGTAAATTTCTTGGCTTTGACTCACACGTGATGAGTCTTAGTCATATGACTACGAGTCGTTGGTAAAGGTTTTGGGGATACAGGAGTGGGACGGAGGCTGGAGATCGATTGAAGCACCAGTGGGGGGGGGGACTAGTGGAAGAGCTAGATAGAGGACCAAGTGAAAGGACCAATGAGAGGGCGTGACGCCCGGTTTTTCGGCTACTGGCGGGGGCCTCAGCCTGTCGACCCGAAGATCAGCAACTCGGTCCGGTGGCCACAAATTTTCCAACTGTACTAGTTGGGGTTTCTCATGCCCACCCAGCCAGTGGGCCAGTTAGAGCAGCAGTGGTCCCGTTTACCCCGCCGTGTCCCAATGTAGTCACCAGGAGCCCAAAGGGCCCACAAAAATCCACAAAAATCCCGTTAAAATTTCCCCAACTGCTGGTCCGTTTGTAGAGGTGGGAAGAAATACAAATCCGCACAGAAAAATTAATCATTTTGATTCGTAGTCATCTTTAGTCATCATCATGGACGAAGGCAAGAAAGACGACAAACGGATGGGAATCACGCATGCTATCCGAGTCAAGCTCAACTTTCTAGACGAGCGGTTGTGGAAGCGGTTTTCTGCTCGAAGATTGGAGCTTATAGATACTTTGGACCTCAGTTCTCGCAAGGCCAGCGAGCAAGACAATGATATCAAAAAGGTGGCCGAGACTCTCCGGAAAGAGTTTGAATACAACGAGGATTTCGAGCTGGACTTCGACAAGTTGGTCCGTGCAGCTGTCCAGAGCGTACGGCGGAACCGCAAGAGATCCTCCAAGTCCAAACAGGACGAGCCCACCACTATAAAGAGACCCAAGTCTAGTCCCGAGCCCATAGACCAGGCAGACTCCATGGACTCGAAACCGCCACAACCGTCGCCGCTGGTGCAACTGCCGACACAACAACATCCCAACCAGCCCATACCGAGGAAACACCCTCCCCACGACGACAGGAGCTTTCTTTCAGAGATTGCCAATGTCAACACCGACGGCCACCATATCTATGATCTCAACTACTCTCGCACCAAGCACTTCTCGCCTGACGATAGGGCCAAGGCCGCCATTGACTCGATGATCCGGCCACGGCTCGACGACAGCGTTCTTCGGCCGACCTTGCCACCCATCGCTCCAAATAACGAAGTGCCTGATGCCTCGGGGGCCAAGGCAGTGTTGATCAACCATATCGAGCGGTCCAAGTCGTGCTCAGAGAGCGTCTCCAAGAAATCTGACAATATTCAAGTGCTAGGCAAGAGTTTGGTGGTGTCTGCGGTGGCGTACCTCTTTGAAAAGTCTTTTGAAAACGTCAACCAAGTATCGATGGAGTACCTTCGAGGCAAATTGGTGCAAGAGGTGTTTTTGGCACGGTTCTTTCGAGACTTGGACCCCAATTCCACCGCCCAGATCTCCGATGAAATTGCTGTGATATCGCTCTACACCTTGATAGGCGGGTGTGTCAAGGACTTTGGGTTCGAGCCAATTATGGTCCCGTTGTGTGAGATCTTGTACTCGTCGGTGCTTCGAGACTACCCGTTGATAGCCAAGAGCTCCACTCCCTTTCGCACAAAGAATAGTATAAATGGTGGTGCTACGAATTCTACTGGCAATGCTAATGGCAAAACTGTTCACAATACTAATGGCAATATTGTCAACAAGATTAATGGAAACACTACGAATGGAAACAAAACTAATGGAAACAACACTAATGGCAATAACTCAAATGGCAACAACAAAACTGGCCCAAATGCTACTGGCAAAACCCACAACACAAAAGAGTCGTATGGCAACTCGCTAAGCTCGTTGGCTGCGGTGGCCACCGATATCATCCGCGAGCAGCAGCCGTTGGTATCGCGGGAGTCTACATTTCCCCAGGTTTCGGAGTCGTTACGGTCGCACCCATCGGAATCATTGATATCCCAGACTTCGGAATCGTTGGGGTCGCAGCCCGACTCGTTGATGTCTCACCCTGTCAGTAGATCGCTTTCGCCTGAGATCCACCTCAACGGCCCCCGAGTGCTCCCACCACCCAAGAAGCCGGTGCTTATCCGGTTTTTGAGCTCGGTGCTAGAGTTCTCGTACCTCACCAGCAACTCTGCACCGCCCCGGCTCGTGGAGCTCATTGAAAATGCCCGCAGTGCCTTCAAACTCAATGATACGGTGCTAGGGGTTCGCAACTTGAAAAATGGCCACTTGGTGCGTAGCGATTTTGATCTAGAGAGGATCTTCAAATACGAGGCCCAGATCGAGTTGGAGATCTTTAACCAGCACGCGAAACCCATCCCCATCACCGAGATCCGGTCCACCGTCATCAACCATAGCCTGGGGCTCTACGGCATGGACCCAGCCAAAATCGTGCTTCCTCCGCCCCTCCATCGGCCCCCACCAATGTCCCACTCCCGTCTGGGAGGACCTGACAAAAAGCCGGGGCTTCTGTTCGTATCCAACATCGAGGACCACCACCCATACCCAACCACCCCCTCGACCCCCATTCCGCCGCCACCACCACCGTTGCTACCCAAATTCCAACCCTTGTTGTAGTTACGTAAGCGATGGCCTTGACGTGTGTGAGTGGCACCACCCGCGCCCTACATAGTAATTTTTCACCTAAAAAAGGGTCCACTGGAACTAATTGTAGGCCAATTGGTGGTTCAAAACCACCGCCGAAAACCAAATCACCACCAAACCCCAAACCTCCACCAAACCCCAAACCCACGTAAAACCAACCACCAAAAACCAAAAACCATATCACAAACTCTCCCCTTTAAAGCCCAAACCCACCAAACCCACAAAATTCACCACACACTCCTGGTGCAATTGCTTACGTCAATCTTCTCGCATTCCGAGTTTGGGCCAACATATAATTGTTGGGATGATTTTGTGCACGCCTGGCTTACCTGGTGGGCTGCGAACAACATTTCAACATATATATTACCTACCACTCCCGTCCTTCAGAACTCCAGTGCATTGTGACAGTAAGTATTAAGAAAGGAGCCTTCCAGGTGGTGCTGCCGCCGGAACTCCGACTCTCCTCCTCCCCCCCTTCCCTTCTCAATCCATCCCTGTTGTCCTCCTGCTATTGGTTGTCAATGGCTGCCATTTGCTGCCATTTGCTGCCATTTTACTGCCATTTTGCTCTTCTCGCTGGCATACCTTTTTTGGCATGGCATTGACTATGTGTTGGCTTCTATTGATGTTTGATACGCCTTGATGCTCTTTGTGGTTGTGTCTTTGGTTGTGGCCTTGTGGTGGTTACCCCTATTGACTGGGACAGCCGGAACATTGGCGGACACGGGCCCTGGCCGCCGTTGAAAATATCGATTTGGCGCCGGGACCACTGCCTGCATATAACCCACCACCCAACATCGAGGTGTTTTAAAATGTTGTGGATTTCAATCTATATATATCCATCGTTTTTACAACTGGGTGGATTGTCCAGTTTATGGTTGGAGGTCGTATTTGGCACCGTACTAACTTTCTCAGATTCCTACCTAAGTCCAGACTCCCATCATTTGTACATACTTTCCCTAATACCTATCAAAGGATTAATAGATTCTCCATGATGTCGGAGTCCAACAAAGATACCCAAGACTACTCCCAGCTACACGCGGGATTGGCCCCTCACTTTAGGGGCTTGAACTCGGTCTATACCGCCGAGCCCGGCAAGATAACCGATTTTGTCAGATCCCATCTGGGTCACACCGTGATTTCCAAAGTGTTAATTGCTAATAATGGGATTGCCGCAGTCAAAGAAATCAGATCCGTGAGGAAATGGGCTTATGAGACCTTTGGCGACGAAAGAGCCGTCCAATTCACCGTAATGGCCACCCCAGAGGACTTGGAGGCCAATGCCGAATACATTCGTATGGCCGACCAATTCGTAGAAGTCCCCGGTGGTACCAATAACAATAACTATGCCAATGTGGATTTGATTGTCGAAATCGCAGAAAGAACAAACGTCCATGCCGTATGGGCTGGTTGGGGTCATGCTTCCGAAAACCCTTTGTTGCCTGAAAGATTGGCTGCTTCTCCTAAAAAAATCGTATTTATTGGTCCTCCTGGTTCCGCCATGAGATCTTTAGGTGACAAGATTTCTTCCACCATTGTTGCTCAACACGCTGATGTTCCATGTATTCCTTGGTCCGGTACTGGTGTTGACGAAGTCACCGTGGATCCTGTTACCAACTTGGTATCAGTAGAAGACTCGGTTTATCAAAAGGGTTGTAGTACTTCTCCAGAAGATGGTTTGCAAAAGGCAAAGGAGATTGGCTTCCCCGTCATGATCAAAGCTTCTGAAGGTGGTGGTGGTAAAGGTATTAGAAAGGTCGAACATGAAAAGGATTTCATTGCTTTATATAAACAAGCTGCAAATGAAATTCCGGGCTCTCCTATCTTTATCATGAAATTGGCTGGTGATGCCAGACATTTGGAAGTCCAATTGTTGGCCGATCAATATGGTACCAACATTTCTTTATTTGGAAGAGATTGTTCCGTTCAAAGAAGACATCAAAAAATTATTGAAGAAGCTCCTGTGACCATCGCTAAAAAGGACACTTTCCACGAAATGGAAAACGCTGCTGTGAGATTAGGTAAATTGGTTGGTTATGTTTCTGCTGGTACCGTCGAATATTTGTACTCTTATGCTGAAGACAAATTTTATTTCTTGGAATTAAATCCAAGATTACAAGTGGAACATCCAACTACTGAAATGGTCACCGGTGTCAACTTACCTGCTGCTCAATTGCAAATTGCTATGGGTATCCCCATGCATCGTATCAGAGATATCAGATCTTTGTATGGTGTCGATCCTCATACCCCTACCGAAATTGATTTTGAATTTAAAACAGAAACTTCTTTGATCGCCCAAAGAAAGCCAGTTCCTAAAGGTCATACTACTGCCTGTCGTATCACATCTGAAGATCCTGGTGAAGGTTTCAAACCTTCTGGTGGTTCATTACACGAATTGAACTTTAGATCTTCTTCCAATGTTTGGGGTTATTTCTCGGTCGGTAACCAATCTTCGATTCATTCCTTCTCTGATTCTCAATTCGGTCATATTTTTGCTTTTGGTGAAAATCGTCAAGCCTCTAGAAAACATATGGTTGTGGCTTTGAAAGAATTATCTATCAGAGGTGATTTCAGAACTACCGTTGAGTATTTGATTAAATTATTAGAAACCCCAGATTTCGAAGATAATACCATCACTACTGGTTGGTTAGATGAGTTAATTACCAAGAAATTGACCGCAGAAAGACCCGATCCAATCATTGCGGTTGTATGCGGTGCTGTCACCAAAGCTCATATTCAATCCGAAGAAGACAAGAAGCAATACATCCAATCTTTGGAAAAAGGTCAAGTTCCAAATAATAGTTTATTGAGAACTATTTTCCCTGTGGAATTCATTTATGAGGGCCAAAGATATAAATTCACCGCAACCAAATCTTCTACCGATAGTTACACTTTATTCTTGAATGGTTCTAGATGTGTAGTTGGTGTCCGTCCATTAAGTGATGGTGGATTGTTATGTGCTGTCAGTGGTAAATCTCATTCTGTTTACTGGAAGGATGAAGCTTCGGCTACCAGATTATCTGTTGATGGTAAAACTTGTTTATTGGAAGTTGAAAATGATCCAACCCAATTGAGAACTCCATCTCCAGGTAAATTAGTTAAGTTCACCGTGGAATCAGGTGAACATGTTGTTGCTGGACAAGCATACGCTGAAGTTGAAGTTATGAAAATGTGTATGCCTTTAATTGCTCAAGAAAACGGGGTAGTACAATTGATCAAACAACCGGGCTCCACTGTGAATGCCGGTGACATCTTGGCTATTTTGGCCTTGGATGATCCTTCAAAGGTTAAGCACGCCTTACCATACGAAGGTACTTTACCTGATTTAGGTGATCCTATTGTTCAAGGTACTAAACCAGTGCATAAGTTCCAATTATACTCTTCTATTTTGAGAAACATCTTGGCTGGTTACGATAATCAAGTCATTATGAACTCAACCTTGAAAAATTTGGTACAAATCTTAAGAGATCGTGAATTACCTTATTCCGAATGGAGTCAACAAGCTTCAGCTTTACATTCAAGATTACCACCAAAATTGGATGAAGCTGTAGAAAATTTGATTGACAGGGCCAACGCAAGAAACGCCGATTTTCCTGCTCGTCAAGTGTTGAAGTTGATTCAAAAGACTCAATCTGATCCCGAAACCGATGCTGGTTTTTCTGTGGTCGTTGAACCTTTGGTTCAAATTGCTACAAAGTATTCTAACGGTTTGGCTGAACACGAATTCAATTTCTTTTCTCAGTTGATTATGGAATACTACGAAGTTGAAAAATCCTTTTCTGGTGAAAACATCAGAGAAGACGATGTGATTTTGAAGTTGAGAGACGAAAACAAATCTGATTTGAACAAGGTCATCGGTATTTCGTTGTCTCATTCCAGAGTCAGTGCCAAAAACAACTTGATCTTGGCTATTATGGAACAATATCAACCGCTTTTACAATCTTCTTCAAGCACCGCTATTTCTATTAGAATTGCTTTGAAGAGTATCGTTGATTTGGATGCCAGAGGTAGCGCCAAGGTTGCTTTGAAGGCCAGAGAAATCTTGATTCAATGTTCATTACCTTCTATCCAAGAAAGATCCGATCAATTAGAACACATCTTGAGATCAGCTGTTTTGCAAACTTCCTACGGTGAAATTTACGCTAAACATAGAGAACCTAGATTGGATATTATCCAAGAAGTTGTGGATTCCAAACATACTGTGTTTGATGTTTTACCTCAGTTTTTGGTCAACACCGACGAATGGGTTTCTATTGCAGCTTCTGAAGTTTACATCAGACGTTCCTACAGAGCTTACTCGTTAGGTCCAATCAGCTACCACTTCCACGACAGATTACCAATCTTGGAATGGAAATTCCAATTGCCAAGCTTAAACTCTGCTCAATACAACTCGATTCAACACCTCAAGTCCGAAGACAACAATAATAGCATGAACAGAGCTGCATCTGTATCCGATTTATCGTTTGTTGTTGACTCAAAGACCGAACAAAAGACCAGAACCGGTATCTTGGTTCCTTGTAGACATTTGGATGATGTGGATGAGATGATTGGAGCTGCATTAGAAAAATTCCAACCAGCAGATGTCCTTGCTTTTGAAACCAAGGGTGAAAAGCCCGCTTTCACCAATGTTTTCAATGTGGTTATCACCAACAATGATGGTTACGATACCGAAGAAGAAGTATTAGAAAAGATCCATGAAGTGGTTCAAGATTTCAAGGAAGAATTGAGGTCAGTTGCCATTCGTCGTATTACTTTTGTTGTTGCCAATAAAGTTGGTACTTACCCTAAGTACTTTACTTTTAATGCTCCAGATTACATTGAAAACAAGGTTATTCGTCACATCGAACCAGCTTTGGCTTTCCAATTGGAATTAGGAAGATTAGATAACTTCGATATCAAACCAATTTTCACCGATAACAGAAACATCCATGTTTACGAAGCCATTGGTAAGAATGCTCCTTCTGACAAGAGATTCTTTACCAGAGGTATTATTAGAACTGGTATTCTTCGTGATGAAATCAGCATCAGCGAATATTTGATTGCTGAATCAAATAGATTGATGAGTAGCATTTTGGATGCTCTTGAAATCATTGATACTTCCAACTCTGATTTGAACCATATTTTCATCAATTTCTCCAACGTATTCAATGTGTTACCTGAAGAAGTTGAAGCTGCTTTTGGATCTTTCTTGGAAAGATTCGGAAGAAGATTATGGAGATTAAGAGTCACTGGTGCTGAAATCCGTATTGTTTGTACAGATCAAAAGACCGGAAACTCGTTCCCATTGCGTGCTATCATCAGTAATGTTTCTGGTTATGTTGTCAAGTCGGAATTGTACATGGAAGTCAAGAGTCCAAAGGATGGATGGGTATTCAAATCTATTGGCCAACCTGGTTCCATGCACTTGAGACCTATTTCTACTCCTTATGAAGCCAAGGAATCCTTGCAACCAAAACGTTACAAGGCTCATAATATGGGTACCACCTATGTGTATGATTTCCCAGAATTATTCCGTCAAGCCACTCTTTCTCAATGGAAGAAGCATCCAAAGCTTAAGGTTCCAAAGGATATTTTCACTTCTTATGAATTGATCACCGATGAAAATGATGAATTGACTGCAGTTGAAAGAGAACCTGGTGCCAACAAGATTGGTATGGTCGGTTTCAAGGTCATCGCCAAGACTCCAGAATATCCACGCGGTCGTCAATTCATTATTGTGGCTAATGATATCACCTTCAAGATTGGTTCTTTCGGTCCTGAAGAAGATAAATACTTCAATCAATGTACTGAATTGGCTAGAGAATTAGGAATTCCTAGAATTTACCTCTCTGCTAACTCGGGTGCTAGAATTGGTATTGCTGATGAATTAGTTCCTTTGTTTAAGGTTGCTTGGAATGTTGAAGGTTCTCCTGACAAGGGATTCAGATACTTGTACTTGAGTCCCGAGGATATGAAGGCTATCAATGATTCTGGTAAAGCTGATACTGTGGTTGTTGACAGAGTGGTCGAAGAAGGTCAAGAACGTTATGTCATCAAATCCATTGTTGGTGCTGAAGATGGTTTAGGTGTTGAATGTCTTAAGGGTTCTGGTTTAATTGCTGGTGCCACTTCGAGAGCTTACAAGGATATCTTCACCATTACTTTGGTCACTTGTAGATCGGTCGGTATTGGTGCTTACTTGGTTAGATTAGGTCAAAGAGCTATTCAAATTGAGGGTCAACCAATTATCTTGACTGGTGCTCCAGCCATTAACAAGTTGTTAGGTAGAGAAGTTTACTCCTCTAACTTACAATTGGGTGGTACTCAAATCATGTACCGTAATGGTGTTTCTCATTTGACTGCTAATGATGATTTGGCTGGTGTTGAGAAGATTCTTGAGTGGTTATCTTATGTTCCTGCCAAGCGTGATATGCCAATCCCAACTTTACCATCTGAAGATACTTGGGATAGAGATATTGACTACTACCCTCCAAAGAATGAACCATTTGATGTCCGTTGGATGATTGAAGGTCGTGAAGTTGAAGGAGAAGGGTTTGAATCTGGTTTATTCGATAAGGGTTCTTTCCAAGAAACCTTGTCCGGTTGGGCTAAGGGTGTTGTTGTTGGAAGAGCCAGACTTGGTGGTATTCCAATTGGTGTTATTGGTGTGGAAAATAGAACTGTTGAAAACTTACTTCCAGCCGATCCAGCCAATCCTGATTCTACTGAAATGATGGTTCAAGAAGCCGGTCAAGTTTGGTATCCAAACTCAGCTTTCAAGACTGCACAAGCTATCAATGACTTCAACAATGGTGAACAATTACCTTTGATGATCTTAGCCAACTGGAGAGGTTTCTCTGGTGGTCAAAGAGATATGTACAACGAAGTTCTCAAGTATGGTTCGTTTATTGTTGATGCTTTGGTTGACTTCAAACAACCAATTTTCACTTACATTCCTCCAAATGGTGAATTAAGAGGTGGATCTTGGGTCGTTGTTGATCCAACCATCAACTCTGAAATGATGGAAATGTATGCGGATGTTGACTCCAGAGCTGGTGTTTTGGAACCTGAAGGTATGGTTGGTATCAAGTACAGACGTGATAAATTGTTGAGCACGATGCAAAGATTAGATCCACTTTATGCCGAATTGAAGGCTAAATTGGCTGATCCTAATTTGCCTCAGGAAGAATCAGTGCAAGTATCCACCAAATTACATGCCCGTGAAAAGCAATTACTTCCTATCTATGCTCAAATTTCGGTTCAATTTGCCGACTTACATGATAGATCTGGTCGTATGTTGGCTAAGGGTGTTATTAGACAAGAAATCAAATGGGTTGATGCCAGACGTATTTTCTTCTGGCGTTTACGTCGTCGTTTGAACGAAGAATACTTGTTGAAGCTTATTGGTGAACAATTGCAATTCCCAACTAAGATCGAAAAGGTTGCCAGATTGAAGAGTTGGATGCCAGCTGTGGATTATGAAGACGATGAAGCGGTTAGTACTTGGATTGAAGATAACCACTCCAAGTTGCAAAGTCACATCGAAGAATTGAAACAAGAAGCCACCCGCCAAAAGGTGCAAAACATCGTTAAGAACGATCCAAGTCAATCTGCCTCTATTGTTAAGGAACTCCTTGGATCCTTATCTGAGGAAGAAAGGGCTAACTTATTAAAGTCCCTCTAGAGTCTATGACAAACAAAAAAAAAACAATCTAAAATTTTTGTATAGTAATTTCTAATATAATACAGTTATTAAGAAAATCAGAAAAGTAGACATAGTCAGCATTTAGGAATAGTAATTACCGAACCCTTACCAAGCAAGTATATACTGCGAGCGGTTTGTGGCTGCGAAAAAATTGCACTATAAATTCAAAAGTTGCAAAAAATTATCATTTGTACAACACCATGAAACTAGTTATTGGATTTGCCCTATTCTCTGTAGTGGTTGCAGACTTGAGCTACTTAGTTTCACTTAATCCAAGTGAGACAATCGAGTCATTCTTGAAGTACGATGTGAATTATCCCGCTAGCCAACAGGTTAAGGGTCTCATCAAGAATTCATTCAGTATCGGTAACTTCTCCGGGTTTTCGGGTACGTTTTCTCAGGAGATCGTGGAAAGACTCAAGAGATGTCCTTTGGTGGGACAGATTGCTCAAGATCTGGTTGTTAATGCTGTCGAAGTTGAGGTGCAAGACCCAGCGCCTCGTCATTTGGTTCGGTTGTCACAAAGACACACAGTAGGACCAGAAGACACCGAGTACTCCTATTTGGAAGGAAGTGGATCGGGTGTGTCTGTTTATGTGATCGACACTGGAATTGAGATTGAACACCCCGAGCTTGAAGGGAGAGTTGAGTTTGGTACCGATTTCACTGGCGAAGGGCCCGGCGATGACAATGGGCATGGAACCCATGTATCAGGAATTATTGGATCCAGGACCTATGGTGTTTCCAAAGACGTGGAGGTGGTCTCAGTCAAAGCTCTTAATGAGCAGGGAGCTGCTCGTGCCAGTTCTCTTCTAGCTGCTCTTGAATTCGTAGTCCACCATAGTCAAAGATCTGGAAAGCCTGGGGTGATAAACCTTTCGTTGGGGGCACCAGAAAACCCAGTCTTGGACAGAGCCATTGCTGCCACAGCTCTGTATGGATTGGTGATTGTTGCAGCTGCTGGAAACAATAATAATGACGCCTGTCGAGTATCACCAGCAAAAAGCCCCGAAGTAATTACCGTGGGTGCAATTGATGATCTCAGCGATGTGTTGGCACCTTTCAGTAACTGGGGCCGGTGTGTGGATGTATTTGCTAGTGGGGCATTTGTACCAAGCCTTAACAATAAAGATTTCGATAATCCACAATACCTTTCGGGAACTTCAATGGCTTCTCCGATTGTTGCGGGCCTAGCAGCTAATTTATTAGGACAAGGGGTGGAGGCTGCTGATATTAAACAAAAGATCATTGATTTGAGCACCAAGGGAGTTATTCCAAGAACAAACCTCTTTTTTAAATGGGGAACTCCCAACAGAATCGTGTATAATGGAGCGGAAGATTTTGAATGATTTAGTTTAAATTGCATACATAGCTATAGAGGCTCAATAAACCACTAGTCAATTATTACTATAACGGCTCGTTAATTCAAGCTTAAATATGTTAAAGACTCAGATTCGATAACATCGGCTGTTCATGTTATACGTAGATAGAACTCAAAACAAATAAGCAGAAAGTAGGCTAGATTTCAATTTTATTTGATCAATTAAGACAACAGTTGTAGCGAACTTGGGTCGCCCAACTTCTCAACATTTGCTATTATGGTCGTTTTGTGGGTATGAAAAGACACGGTGATTTGAACATCATTTACCTTTCACAGATGAAATTATTGTCGTACTCTTGTTAATTCTCTTTCGGCAATCAGAATCTCCTTGAAGGAGTTATGATACTAGGTCTTATCGTTAAGGGCAGTTCAGTGGAGATGGTGCCTTTTAATTTGCTGGATAGACTTGACTCAATTCCATTGGAGCAATCGGGAATACTGTTGTAACAAGTTCAGGTCACCCAAGTTGTCAACATTTGCTAATATTGTCTTTATGTGGGAAGAATTGCACAAGCCTATCGAGAGCTGGTACCTGTTGAACTTTGAAAGGGCAGTCAAGGTGGATAAAATCTTGGATTTCCAGTTCTGAGGACTAGAGTTGGACGAAACAAAAGCAGCACTTTCAATGTAAAACTCCAAATATTCTGGGTCTATACCAGTTGGCCCAAAAATGATGGAATATTCAGAGGGATCTAAGTCTACAACGTAATTGTAGCCGTTCAATTTGTCCTTTTCAGGCAAGTTCTTTAAGGTGGCTAGGATATGCATGGTCAGCCGGTGACCAAAGGGCTGGTCCGGCTGGGTGTGACGGGGCACCTCTTGTATTGACGGCGACAGGGAGGTCTTGGACAGGGAGTTCTTGGACATAGGTGGCGGAGAAGGTACTATAGTGGGAGTTGGTGTAGAAGATGGATCGATGATGTTCTGGTAATGGGCCGGCAAGCGGTCGACTGTTTCGATGGGCACTTCGAAGCCAGCCGGTTCGGTCTTGACCTTCTTCCTCAGGACTTCGCCAGTGATGGCCTTCAACTCTGCTAGAGCGGCTGGGTTCTGGGGGTCCAAATGCAATGCCGATTCGAAGGCATGGCGGGCACTGGTGGTGTCGTTCAAAGCGCTATGGGCCAAGCCATTTCGATAGTACAACTTGACCCGAAGACTGGGGGCCGGGTCGAGCTTCAACCCGTTGGAGCAGTCTCGCGCCGCTCTTTGGTAGTCATGTAACTTGAGAAATGCCTGGGCCCTGTTGGCATAAAGAACCGGGTTGGTGGGGTCCAACTTGATGGCATCGCGATAGATCTTGGCGGCCTTTTTGTACTCTTGGTCGGCGAAAGCGGCGTTTCCTTTAGCCTTGAGTTCCTCTGGTGACATCACGACTATTGAGGGCGATGGTGGCGATGGTCGATTTGGTTGGTTCAGAAGTATCTATATGGTGATGGTGATGCCAAAAGGCGCGAACGTTGACATTGATTGATAACCAACCTTGTACCACCTCCATCACCATACCCTAGATGACAGTGGAAGAACTACACGACGAGATCGACGCCATCGACGCCATTTTCCCCGGGCTGGTGCAACCGTTGGGCCCCCAGAAGTACCGGCTCCAGATGCCTGGTGATCATCGGGAATTGGCTGTAGATATCAGCTTCCCGTCGGAGTACCCCGAGACAAGGCCCCAGGTGGTCCAAGTATCGAGTAACAACCCTAGAAAGTACACCGACACTCGATATCTCGAGCAGTACGTGGCCGAGGTCATCGACAGGGTGTACCAGCCGGGACAAGTGTGTGTTTTCGAGATCATTAGTGAGATGGAGCAGTTTTTGGAGGAGTATAGCCAGCAGAAGCAGGCTGAACAGGCCGAAAGGGACCGGGAGAGACAAAGAGATAAGCAATTGGCGGCAGCGACACGGCAAAACCAGCAGATACCGCCAGCAGCTTCGCCAGCAGCTTCATCAGTGGCGCCAACAACGGGGGCGGACGGGTCTGGAGGCAGCCAAGTGGCCAGCAGCAGTGAACCCACGGCAGGGTGGATTCAATCGGAGCTGTTGGTGGACCGGGGATCGACGTTCATAGCGTTTGTTCGGGAGGTCCATTCGGTAGAACAGGCCACCGACTACGTGGGTATATTGACTACAGACAGAAAGATACAGAGGGCCACTCATAACATTACTAGCTGGCGTATCAAAGGAGAAAACGGGGTCCAGTACCAGGACAACGACGACGACGGGGAGACGGCTGCCGGAGGAAGGCTTTTGCATTTATTGACTGTGAGTAGCACGATTGGAATCACTTTTTGACGTGATGTACTAACTTTCTAGATGATGGACGTGTGGAATGTAGTGGTGGTGGTGAGCAGGTGGTTCGGAGGAACTCACCTTGGGCCCGACAGATTCAAACATATCAACTCTGTGGCCCGTGAGGCCGTGATCAAGGCCGGATTTGCGGGTGAGGACGGCAAGAAACCCAAGAAATCGAAATGATGGTTTAGCAATTGGGCCAAAAAGCACAGGAAATTCAAGTGTGGAATAATAAACGAATATTTCATTGTCTCCACCAAAAAAAAAAAGAAACCCTTGAAAAATCACCATATCCAAGTGATGGACATCTTCACCAGACACTTGAGAACGAGTAATCGTATAGAATACATGAAAAACAAAACTGTCTGATTATAAAATACATCAAATGATCTCAGGTGAACCGTTTGCGCTTCTTGTAGATTTTCGGCACGTACTCTTCAGAGCCTCTCTTTTTGCTATCCTTTTCAGTTTCTTCTTTTCCGTCCTTGGACCCTTTGTTGCCCGAAAGAGTATTCCACAATTCGTCGAGGGACCCAGCCTGCTTCATATCCTGCAGCTCTGTCTTCCACAGTTCGTCTTTGACGGGCCGCTTGGGGGTTTTTTGCTTGGGGTTTCTCTCCTTTTCGTCCTTTGGTGATGGTTCTGGCTCGTTCTTGAGGCTGTCAAGCTCCACTGGCTTGGCCGCTCCCCACGTCCTCCTCACCGAGGAGGCACTTTCATATATATCAGACGATCCGTCGTCATTGTTGTCGAAGGAATTGATGCTTCCAAACCCCACCGAATCGATCGTTTTGGTGTTGTGCATCTTGGCTACCACCGACTCCAGATATGGCAGGACCCATTCCGATAAGTCCTTGATTTTCTTTTGCTGCTGTTCCTGTTTTTGCAGGGACTCGGCGGCATCGGCCTTCTGCATGAACTTCATGTTCAAGACCCTGCTGGAAAGGCCGCTCATGGTGTGTTGGATGTGTTGGATGACAGATGAGTATAATAGATATGGTTATAGGCACAAAAATGTCGCGCGACATTTGACGTACCAGCGCGACATCGGACATCCTATACTCATCGCATAAATTTTTCAGATCCATCACCTAAACCATCAAAGATGAAGACCGATTTCAAGCTCCTGAACCTTCTTGGTACGGTTTATAGACAGGGGAACTTGGTGTTTGCCGAGGGGGGAACGCGGCTTCTCAGTCCGGTTGGAAACAGAGTGAGCAGCTTTGATTTGGTCAACAATAAATCATTCACATTCAACTATGAGCATAGAAGAAATATCGCTCGAATTGCATTGAATCGCCAAGGAACATTGATGATCTCAGTGGACGAGACGGGACGGGCGATCTTGGTCAACGTGGTGGCCCGGACGGTGTTGCATCATTTCAATTTTCTGGATGTGGTCCGTGACATAAGCTTCAGTCCCGATGGCCAGTACTTTGCCATTGCTGTGGGTAGATTTGTACAGGTATGGAAGACTCCTGACGTGGGCGAGGACCGTCAGTTTGCCCCGTTTGTCCGCCACCGAGTGTATGCTGGGCACTTTGGCGACGTGATTTCGGTGACATGGTCGCAGGACTCCCGGTTTTTCATATCCACATCCAAAGACATGACTGCCAGAATATTCTCGTTGCATTCTCAAGAAAAGGATGTGGCCATGACTTTGGCTGGCCACAGAGACTATGTGATCAAGGCATTTTTCAACGAGACCCAGGAAATCATATATACCTTGAGTAAAGACGGGGCATTGTTCCGGTGGGAGTACATTGAAAACGAGGAAGAAGAAGAAGAAGAAGAAGAAGAAGAAGAAGAACAAGAACAAGAACAAGAAGAAGACAAAGACAAAGACCAAGACATGAGCGATGATAACGACGACGCAAACGACGACGCAAACGACACCCACAGGCACAAGGGCCCCAAGGAACGGGCCATGTGCTGGAAAATCGTGGCCAAAAACTTCTTGCACGCCGACACCAAGGTACGGTGTGGAGAGTTCCATGCCGCCAGCAACATGCTAGTGGTTGGGTTATACAATGGGGAGTTTCGGATGTATGAATTGCCTAGTTTCACGATGATCCAGCAGCTTAGCATGGGCCAGAACGCCGTCGACACCGTGAGCATCAATGAAAGCGGCGAGTGGCTTGCGTTTGGGTCGGGCCAATTGGGCCAGTTGTTGGTTTATGAATGGCAATCGGAGTCGTACGTGTTGAAGCAGCAGGGTCATTTTGACCGCCCCAACGCGTTGTGCTACTCTCCCGACGGATCACGGTTGGTGACGGCATCAGACGATGGAAAGATCAAGGTGTGGGACGTCAGCAGTGGGTTCTGTCTCACCACGTTCACCGAACACCAGGGAGCAGTGACAGGGATCCAGTTTGCCAAGCGGGGCCAGGTGTTGTTCTCGTCGTCAATGGACGGGACGGTTCGGGCATGGGACCTTATCAGGTTCCGTAACTTCAGAACGTTCACGGCCGACCAGCGTCTTCAATTCAACGCTTTGGCGGTGGACCCCAGTGGAGAGGTGATTGTGGCCGGATCGCAAGATTCGTTCGAGATCTATGTGTGGTCGGTGCAAACAGCACAGTTGTTGGACACATTGACGGGCCATGAAGGCCCCATCTCATGTTTGGCGTTTGGAACCGAAAACTCGGTGTTGGCGTCGGCTTCTTGGGATGGAACCGTCCGTGTGTGGAGCATCTTTGGCCGGAGCCAGACGGTGGAGCCCATCGAGGTGACCAGCGATGTGTTGAGCTTAGCGTTGAGACCTGACTCCAAGGAGTTGGCCGTCAGTACCTTGGACGGCCACATTACCATCTATGACGTGCAAGACGCCCGGCAGGTCCATCTTATCGATGGTCGTAAGGACATTCGTGCTGGTAGATTTGCCCAAGACCGGTTCCAGTCGTCCAACGCTGCCCGGGCCAAGCACTTCACCACCATCTCGTACTCCAAGGATGGAACAGCGTTGGTGGCGGCAGGAAACAACAACTCCATTTGCATGTATGACGTTGCCAACGAGGTGATGGTCAAGCGGTTCGAGGTGTCCCATAACCTTGGGTTAGACGGGACCCAGGCCATGCTCAACAGTAGCAAGATCACGTCGGCCGGGATCTCGATCGATACGTTTGATGATGCTGGAGAACACTCCGATAGTGAAGACAGAAAGGACCACTCGTTGCCAGGATCACACCGGGGCGACCCGCTGGCCAGAAGCACACGAGCAGCGGTGGGAGTGACTGCCGTGGGGTTCTCACCCACCCTGATGGCATTTGCAGCCGCTACCGTCAGCGAGGGTTTGCTTATCTATTCTATAGGCCGCGATGTGGTGTTTGATCCGTTCGACTTGGACGTGGACATCACGCCTGCCGCCACCTTGGAGGTGTTGAACGACCGCGAGTACTTGACGGCCTTGGTGATGGCGTTCCGCTTGAACGAGGCCTGGTTGATCCGCAGGGTGTACGAGTCGGTGCCGTTGGGCGACATTCTGTTGGTGTGCACCTCGCTTCCACTGGTTTACGTGGGCCGTCTTTTGCTGTTTATCGGGGATGCCATGGTGCGTGACGAGAGTGCCCACTTTGAGTACAACTTGGTGTGGGTCCGCAGGCTCTTGGCTGCTCATGGCCGCTACATTAGTGAACACAAGCAAGACTTTGGGTGCCTCAAGTTGATCCTGCGGTTTTTGAGCAGGGTGGGGAAGGACGTGGTGGGTGTGGCCCGCCGCAACGGCCATGTCTTGACCTACTTGGAGAACGTGGAGGTCGAAGCTGAGAAGGAGGAGCTTGATGGCGACGACAACGACGATGACGACGATGACGACGATGAGCTGATCTCCGATGACGAGCCGATCTCCGACGACGAGCAGGGCGCCTGGATCTCCCCCAAGACCAACGGAGTGCCCTTCTCCGCCGCACCACCCTTTTAGATTACACTGTACATTAACATTAATACATCGACTGGTAGACCTATCACGTGACTGTAGATAATGGTGCATGGAAGTACATCGATCTGCATGGCTCATGGAACCCCCACTCGACCCTCCCCCAAATTGGGTGGGGACAACCACACAGCGGGGGTTACGGAGTTGGTGATGGAGCCCCACACCCATCAAGATCGTAGTAACTAGTGGGAATCCAATGTGCCTGAGCGGCCCAGATCTGGTTCCGAAGGACTCCGAATGGCCCCGAATGGCTCCGGATTTCAAACAATACCTGCCACTTTGTAGGCTGTCGAGAGGGTCTAGTCCGGATCTCAGTGATCCTTCCCCCCGATTTATTAAATACGACCATTATATCAGACCCACACATGCCCCGCCCTGGCATCCTAATATACTTTTATGCACAGCGTACATACTCAAGTGCACCAAAAATGGCAGCATCCTATCCTGATTGAACCCCAACCGATCTTACGGCCATCCTAGTTGGGAGCTGGTAGTGGTTCACTTGCATGACAGAGACCATCACGTGCACAGCACCGACTATATTACCTCACGTGAGACCCCATTTTTTGTAGGGTAATTTTTCACCCCCGCATTTTTCACCTCTAAACCTATCACAGCCAGCGCACCCCATTGTCAGACACTTTTTTCCGTCCACTTCAGTCCACTTGAGTCCGACATCGCCTGATGCACCTAATTCTGTATAGTAGGTGGTTGTTCTGGTTGCCGTTGTGGTGGCAGTTCTGGTACTAGTTGTGGTACTAGTTGTGGTACTAGTTCTGTTTCCAGACATAGACGTCACCTCGATCCAGTGTCTGCACAAAATGAGGAATTCTATGACATCTGCCTCCGATCTTGGTGCATTCCGCATAATCAGGTCCGGCACCTTCTGCGCCAGTTCATGCCGCATGCACCTACCTACGCACGGAGATCCCCCCCATCCCCCAACACCACCCACACACAAGAACTTCCACATTGTGTCAGCAACCATTACCTTACCATAATCAACCGTAACAGGCCCCCACGCCACCACCACCACCTCTACGTCATTACCTCCTCCCCCCCCCCCTTTATATAGTGCAATTGACCCTATATGTACCACCGTGGGGCTCCCTAGTAGTTTTTCCCTTCACCAAAATTGCCATCTCCCCACTTTCTTCCAGGGGTGACCTGCGGCATGATCATCATACCTCCGGTCACATATCCGGGGGTGAGACCATTGGGTGGTAGTATATAAAGAGCGATTGTTGCTCAATTTTATTTCAATTTGTTCCCCTATTTAAACTATTATTGCTAAGGCTTTTTAATCTCTGTTCCTTTGGTGTCTGTTCGTGTCTGTTCGTGTCCTTCCGTGTCCATTTGTGTCTTGAGCACTTCCGCGTCCACTTCACTTCCCCTTCTTTCCCCTCCACCCCAAACCCCTCTAACCACCTTTTTGGCCAATTGCCTAATTCTAGCTGGCTCAACCGTTCATTTTTTTTTATCTTGATATTCTTTTTTCTTTAATTCTGTTCACCTTTCAAATATCAAATGACTAGAGACATTCAAAATCATCTTCTATTCGAAGTGGCTACCGAAGTCGCCCACAAGGTGGGTGGTATCTACTCGGTGCTTAAATCCAAGGCTCCAATCACCGTTGCTGAATACAGAGAAAGATACACCCTTATTGGTCCCCTCAATCATGCTTCTGCCCAAATTGAAGTGGAAGAGCTTCCTGTCAAAGATCCTATGATCAAACTTGCCTTGGACTCCATGTCTGAAAGAGGTATCGTTTGGCTTTATGGGCGGTGGTTGATTGAAGGTGCTCCTCGGGTCCTTCTTTTTGATATCAATTCTGCCGGTGGCAATTTGAACGAATGGAAATCAGATTTATGGAACATTGCCGGAATCCCAACCCCCGACCATGACCAAGAAACAAATGAAGCCATTTTGTTGGGTTACTTGGTCGCTTGGTTTCTTGGCGAATTGGTGTACCATGACCGTGACAGAGCCGTCATTGCTCAATTCCATGAATGGTTGGCTGGTGTCGCCTTGCCTCTTTGTAGAAAGAGACGTATTGATGTCACCACCATCTTCACCACCCATGCTACCTTGTTAGGTCGTTACCTCTGTGCTGGTTCGACTGATTTCTATAATAATTTGGCCAATTTCGATGTTGATGCTGAAGCTGGCAAAAGAGGTATCTATCACCGTTATTGTATCGAAAGATCGGCCACCCATTCTTCTGATGTTTTCACCACTGTGTCTCACATCACTGCCTATGAAGCCGAACATTTACTCAAACGTAAACCTGACGGTGTCTTGCCAAATGGGTTGAATGTGGTCAAATTCCAAGCCGTCCATGAATTCCAAAACTTACATGCCATCAAAAAGGCAAAGATCAACGAATTCATCAAAGGTCATTTCTATGGTAATTACGATTTCGATTTGGATAACACCTTGTATTTCTTCATTGCTGGTAGATACGAATTTAGAAACAAGGGTGCAGACTTCTTCATTGAATCCTTAGCTAGACTTAATCATAGACTTAAGGAAGCTGGCTCCAAAATGACGGTGGTGGCTTTTATCATTATGCCTGGTAAAACCCACTCCTACACCGTTGAAACTTTGAAGGGTCAAGCTGTCATCAAACAATTGGAAAACACCATTCAAGAGGTCCAACAAAAGGTTGGTGAACGTTTATTTGAACATTGTGCTCGTTTCCCCAACAGCGACCATGCCCAGGAGAAAAACACCGAGGTTCCAACTATAGACGAATTGATCAAACCTGCTGATAGAGTTTTGCTTAAAAGAAGAATCTTTGCTCTCAAGAGAGATTCTTTACCACCAATTGTGACCCATAATATGGCCGATGATTCCACCGATCCTATTTTGAACCAAATTAGAAGAGTTGAATTGTTCAACAAGCCTGAAGATAGAGTTAAGATCATTTTCCATCCTGAATTTTTGAATGCCAACAATCCTATTTTATCCTTAGATTATGAGGAGTTTGTTCGTGGTTGTCATTTGGGTGTTTTCCCATCATACTATGAACCATGGGGCTACACTCCTGCTGAATGTACTGTTATGGGTGTTCCATCCATTACCACCAATTTATCTGGTTTTGGTTGTTACATGGAAGACTTGATTGAAAACACTTCTGACTACGGTATTTACATTGTTGATCGTAGAATGAAATCCGTTGATGAATCTATTAACCAATTGACTGACTACATGTATGATTTTGTTCAAAAGACTAGACGTCAAAGAATTAACCAAAGAAATAGAACCGAAAGATTATCGGACTTATTAGATTGGAAGAGAATGGGATTGGAATACATGAAGGCCCGTCAATTATCCTTGAAGCGTGCCTATCCTGACAAATTCAAGAGTGGAGCCAATCCTTTCAATAACCAAGAAAGCATGAAGCTCACTAGACCTCTTTCTGTTCCTGGATCTCCAAGAAGTAAGATCGGATTGATGACTCCTGGTGACTTGGGATCTTTACAAGAAGCTCAACAATCCTTGAATACCGAAGATTATATCGGTTTCAAGTTGGGTGAGGGTGAAGATGAAGATGACGAGGATGGCCGCCCTGATGAGGATGGCCTGTACCCATTGACCTTGAGAGGTAACTCAGTTCCTCCTTCCGAATTGACCAGCTAGACCTTTTGAAAATCTTTCAATTAATGTATGATTGCGTGAGAGTGGAATTGTTAGACTCATCTGACTTCCATTTCATTTCAGCTGGTGTTCTTGTGTGTTAATTTTCGAATTTTGGAACTATTCCTATATGAACAAGTTCATACCCTGACCTTCCTCGTAATCATAAATTGAATTGTGAACTCCTTTCATTTTGTTTCTAGAAGTACTAAAGAGAATATATAATATACTGAAAATCATAAACTAAATGCGAATTGTAGCTGACAATAAACTACTACTACTACTACTACTACTACTACTACTACTACTACTACTACTACTACTACTACTACTACTACTACTACTACTACTACTACTACTACTACTACTACTACTACTACTATTAGTACTGAAAATTATGTAATGTATGAAATGTTTATAAAATGAACCTTACTTCTTTTATGTCTAATATTTTTATATCAATATTGATCTATGGCGAGGCTGGAATGATTGTTTACTCGTTGTTGAATTTTGGTGGACTCAATGGATCATAACCTGATTCATACATCAGATCACGGATAACTGTTCTTGCTTTGAGATTCCGAATATCAACATACTTTTCATTCAAGTCTGAGATTTTCGAGACCCCCAACAATTTCATATCTACCAAGATTTCCAGCTTCAACAATTGAATTAATTTTTCAACCCCAGCTTGTCCATAAGCGGAGTTGGCGTAGAGGAAGGGTCTTCCCAAACCCACTCCCTTGGCACCCAAGCAAAGAGCTTTCAACACATCAGTTCCTCTTCTAATACCTCCATCAATGTATATTTCGATCTTGTTTTCCAACTTCTTTTCCTTCAATACTTCCATGGTTTCGGCCAATACCTCTAGTGGGGCCCGGGAAAAATCAAGCTGTCTACCACCATGATTTGACAACACTACACCTTGTACGTTGTGATCGATGGCCAAAAGCACGTCATCAACCGTCTGAATACCTTTCAACACAATCGGAATATCGGTGGCTTTCTGGAATTTTTTGATATCTTCCCAGGTCAAACCAGGATCCTTTTTAGAGAGAATCTTTCCACTCTCACTTACACCTTCACCGCCATCCTCGTCTTCAATAAGGTGGAAACGCATATCCTTTTCTCTCTTACCAAATTGAGCAGCATCAACAGTGACGAAAATTCCTTTGATTCCCCGTGTGTTACACTTTTGTATGGAATTATAGTTCAAGTCCCGATTCTCAGCAACATACAATTGGAACCATTGAGGCTGATCTGGCTTAGCCGCATCCAAGATTTCATCAAGAGTATAGGAAGCATGGTTGGAGATCATCTGGATGATGTTTTCCGAACCACAACCACGGGCTATGGAAAGTTCACCTTCAGGTTGGCCCAATTTGGCCAAAGCAGCAGCAGAACAATAGAAGGGGGCATCGGTCTTTTCCCCCAACATGGTGGTGGACAAGTCCACATCGGTGACATTGACCAAGACCCTAGGATTAAAGAAAACTCTCTGGAAAGCAAAGTGGTTTTCCCGGTTTGAGATTTCGTCATCAGCAGCACTAGAGTAGTATGCCCAAGCATTGGGAGGAATAATCTGCTTGCAAATATACTCGAAGTCCGAGAGATTGAACACCTTGGCGAGGGCGGGTTTATTCTCGATACGCTCGAGTCTATCTTCGTCTTCGTCTCCTTCGGTGATGTCCTCAGCAGGCTCTAATTCACCGTCCAATTTACCAAGATGTTGATCTTCGGTCAAAAACTTCTCAAATACATCCCGAGGATGGAACTTGTTGAAGATGGTGGAGGCATTGGAGCCAGCGTAGCGCATGATGATCTTGGCCCCACCGGGGTGCTGGTCCAAAAAGTCCGAGAGATCATAGACTTCTCCGTTGATAGCAACCCACACGCCGTTTTCGACGGAGTCGTGGCTCTGGAGCTCTTCCACACTAATAGCCCTCTTTTTCACCTGGGTCTCGAGAAAAAGGGGTGATGATAAGTAGGCTCCGGCAGCCAAGGCTACCACCGATCCAAGGTAAAGGGGCAAGCCTCGAGCCAGTCTGGTAGGAAAACCTTTGGAGCTGGAGTTGGAGTTGGAACTGCTGTAAAAGCGCCTGGACACCAAGTTCCGAGTGAAGTTCCGAGTGATTCTGGCCGGAGTAGCACCAGCTCGAGTAGAGGCTCTGTAGATCATCAAAACACAACTAAAGATAACGGAGAAAGATAAGTAGCTAGCAAAAAGGGCCGCAACAAAGTCAAATCAAGGGCGTCTCGAGTGGTAGTTCAACTAATCGATGGTTGGCAGGCACTACAACTAGTACTGGGGCCAATTGAGTGTAGTGAGACGTCCAAGCTACAAAAACCACAAGGTTTCGGCAGCAACACCGATTTATATCCCAGTAAGCCCCGAGGCGCCAGGGCCCACCTTGGAATTCCTATGGTTACGATCGTATGACCCGCAACCTGAATTGTGGGGGGGCCAATCATGTGATGGTCAAATGTAACCGCTTCAAAACTTCTTCAACTACTTCTTCAACCAGTTTTTCAACTAGTTGATGGCAGAAAGTTCGTTATTGGTTATAGGGGCATAACCTGCCGACCTGATACCCCCATCATGATGGTGATCAGGGCCCGAATTCCGTGGTTTTAAATGGGGGTAGTGCCGGGAGCTATCCGACTGGTGCTGTCATAATGCCCCTATATCCACGGACCGGTGACTTGCAGGTTCCGATCGCATACCCGCCAGGCATATTATAGTTGTTGGCCATTGGTAGCGATTACACAAACGGGGCTACCCCAACTCCGACCGTCCAACACTTGCTATTGTGTTATGTGGTAACCAATCGGAAACATAGGGAAGGACCCTACGGTCACGTGCCACAGCCATTCTGGTTCAGCCCCGCTAGCCACCGATTTGCGCTTCTGACGGGATGGTCAGGCTGGAAGCTACTTTAGACCGCTTTAGGCTGCTTTAGATCGGACAGAGACAGTCGGGGCTACCTTTTGGTGCTGGTAGCTTGAGCTGAGGTCACGTGACCGTGGACGTTTCCACACCAGCTGTAGACCAAACGGTGGTAAAGGGTCAAGCAGTGCTGGTCTGTTTAGGGGCGGGCCCAAATAACTTCCGATTGTGTTGGGTATTTCTTTGACAGATCTTGCAGTTGCTGGGGTAACTGACATTAAGGATGCCGAGGTCACGTGACGCGGTTTCCATTTTCAATCCCGACCGCCTGGTGCCCCAGCTTTTCGAGCAGATACAATGCCTAGTTTTGGTAGCGACAGACGTGAAACAAAACGATCAGCAAGTCGATCAAGATCGGCCGTCCATCCTTTGACGAAGATAGATACGAGGTCACGTGACCCCGTGTTTCTGTCCAACTCAGGCATCGCTGATCTGTACAGATCCACGGACTTAAGCTATTGTACGCTAGGTTGAGAAAAGCTCACGTGGTGTACTATGGACTAAAGCGATCTGACCAGGTGCCACGGCCGTCCAGGTGCCACGGCCGTCCAGGTGCCAGGTTAATGAAAAGTCACGTGACCGCCAACCCGTATACGCTAGGAACAATACATAGTGTTCGTCAGACTGGCGGTTTCCCGTAAAGATGTGCTGCCGTGCCAGTTGAGAATGGCTCAGCAGCGGGCCAGGTCCGATCGGCTCCAGAAATTGCAGTATTCTTTTCGCCCTATATTCAAAGGTGGTAGAATATATTGATACATACCATAATGGTAACTATTACACACTATAATCATAGCCAATACTGTTAGAATTGTAGTAATATTAGCACCAACATATAGCAGTTTATATACCCGTCTTTACCAGTTGCCAGCCCCCAGCCTTTTACACCACGACATTCCACGACACGCGATACCCACTTCCTAACTATACTACTAATTATCCTACAATGTGTTGATGTTATAGGCAATTTTTCACCACTCCATAACGGAAAAATCCGGGTCACAACACCCCCCTCCCCCCTCCCCATTACCACCTCCTTAGCACCTCTCCCTCACCACCTCTCCTTAAACACCTCCTTCGTTCTTGCCCAGCCCTACCAAGGATCGCAGTGGGCCCAGACCCGCTTACGTAAGCAGACAATCCTCCTGCGGAACAACACCCCGAATCAAACACTTACAAGTCCCCTTTTCCATCACCACCAGCCGTCTGTTCTTCGCCCGATCCAGCCATCGTGTCCGCGTTGTTGCACCGTCTCGATTAGATCCACTTGACCGGAAATCGGTGGACTTTTAACCCTCAAACTCGCCGAGTAAACGGGCCACTAACCATCGGTCTTTTTAAGTCACACACTTGTGCCATCATTAAAACGGGCCCAGTCCATCGCTTCTTAGATAACCCATCACCGTGACACGAATCCCCAAGTTGTTGGAGGCCGCCAAGCACTGTATATCTCCTCTTGTCCGGCTTCCCAAGATGAGACGCCTCAAGATAGGGATCCGGCCCCAGCTCATCATCCTTGTGTGTTTTTCATCGTTATTTTCACTATTGATACTTGCGTTGGTCACCACCGTCTACTTTTCCAGTAGTCTCAGTAACCTGCGGGCTGAGCGCTTGGAGGTGATTGCTGAGCTCAAGTCCACTCAGGTGAGACAAGCCTTACAATATACTTATTATCAAATCTATTGGTTGACCACCAGGGACACCATCAACCAGGCGCTTTCGTCCTACCGGGCGGGTAACTATTCCAAATCGTTGTTTGCTCCGGCCCAGACCACTTTGGACCAGCTCCTCACTTCGTCAGAGCTCTTTGCCGCCGCCAGACTTTATAATTTGGATCTAGACGTGGTGGCCGAAAGTTATAACAACCTTACCTCCATCTCCACCCCGACCATGGATGCCTTGTACCCGTTTGCCAAGAACTCCACCATCCCTGCCGCTCTTCAAACCGCATCCCCAAGCTCCTCCGCCTACTACACCGGGCCTTTAAGCAACAGCACTCTGCTTCAAACCACCTATTTCATGGGTATAACCCTCCCGGTTTTCGGCAACACTTCCATCATTTTCCCAGAACCCACCCTAGCTGGCTACCTCACCATTATTGCCAGTGCAACTAATATTCAACAAGCAATTAACGACACCTCCCTATTAATGACAAACTCATCCAAAAATTCAAAAGAAGATTATAGAGTCGTCACCGTGCGACCTACCTACAACGACACCAACCCTGATAATCCTCGAATAATCACCGGCTACGAATCCCTTTTCCCTGTGGATAAAATGCTTAATACAAACACCTACTATCCCATATCAAGCTCTCCTGCAATAAGAGAAGCATTTTCTAAACCCTACGGCTCATCCGCTGATTCAAGAAACACAGAGGGCAAAAAAGTCGCCATTGGCTTCACTCAGATCAATTTGGATAAAAATACTGTATGGGCCACCATTATAGAACAGGGCCATTCTCAATTTTATGCCCCCGTGAATAGATTGGTCGATATCATCATTGGTGTGGTTTTCGGAACAGGAGTGTTTATGTGTTTATTAACTTTCCCCCTTGCTGTTTGGTTCATCAGACCAATCACTAAATTAAAAGAAGCAACTGAATCAATTGCAAAATCAAAATTAAAATTCCAACAATTGAATTCTCGCACCAGCTCTCCTTCAATCGTGAGTTATGAAGGTAAACATAAAAGAAATAGTGTCAACTCCGCAAGTACTCTTTCGGCACATTCCACCGCCATCAGGTTACCTGGAAAAATCCCCAACTCTAAAAAATTATTCAAAGATGAATTGACTGAATTGACCGAGGCATTCAATATTATGACTGATGAATTGGATAAACAGTACACCCATTTGGAAGATAGAGTGAAGATAAGAACTAAGGAGCTCGAGGCCCTGAAAATCGAGGCAGAGGCTGCAAACGAAGCCAAAACCGTTTTCATTGCCAATATATCTCATGAGTTAAGAACCCCTTTGAACGGGATTCTTGGTATGACTTCCATTGCCATGGAAGAAGAAGATCATTCTCGGATCCAGGATTCTTTGGAATTGATTCATCGCTCTGGTGAATTATTACTTCATATTTTAACCGAATTATTGACGTATTCCAAAAATACCTTGAACAGATCCAAATTGGAAAAATCTAATTTCCAGATCCTTGAGGTGGTATATCAAGTCAAATCGATTTTTACAAAACTAGCCCTTGATCAAAGAGTAAATTTCAAAATCTTGGTCAAGCCAAATGTTTTAAGAAAATTGATCCTCTATGGAGATTCCAATAGAATCATTCAAATCGTAATGAATCTTGTATCTAACTCATTAAAATTCACTCCCGTGGACGGGTCAGTTGGTGTGACATTCAAGCTATTAGGAGAATACGATTATGAGCGGTCTGCAGCCGATAAATTCACAAAGGTCCATACCTTACCAAAGAATTCTAAAAACTCTCCTGTTTCATCTACTGGTGATACCACTCTCAACGCTTCTGGTAGAAGACTCAGTCTGGCATCTTCATCAGCTGAAGAAATGATAGAAACAAAGGGTAAAAAGAAGAAAATAGATTATTCTCTTGATAATGATAACATCAGTGTGGTGACATTATCAACGGCAGAATACGAAAATAACATTTTTAATTCTCAATTCAATTATACAAAACCATTACCTAAGACTCCTTCAAGAAGCTCCATAAGAGGTGGTCAAGATACTTCCTCGGTTCTTTCAAAATGCAGTGGTAAAATAGAAGAGCTCGGTGACGACGCAGACACCAATGAAAAGGAAGTCAAGAATAGTGATTCTGATAAAGAACGAAGTGATTCAGAAAGATCAGACAAGACTGATTCAGAGAAACATGGTCATCTATTACCACCCACTATTAATGTCAACAACGACAATAATGATAACAGTATTGCCACCAACTCTACCGCCATAGAGAGGCGCACCAGTACGTCTTCCAATCTTGGTATTAATGAGCTTATCAAGAATAACAAGACCTACAAGGTCAGAAGCATGTATAAGCCCAAATCTTGGGCCATTCAAATCGAGGTTAGCGATACTGGTCCTGGTATAGAGCCTGCACTTCAAGAAAAAGTGTTTGAGCCATTTATTCAAGGTGATCAGACTCTCAGCAGAAGCTATGGTGGTACTGGACTTGGTCTTTCTATTTGTAGACAATTGGCATCAATGATGAGAGGAACATTGACATTAAAGTCCGTAGTGGGCCAAGGTTCTACATTTACATTTACAGTGCCACTACCACAAACAGGAGAAATTTCAGTTAGTGAAGATGACATGCCCGATTTCTGTGAAGATGAATACAATCCCAACTCCAAGATGAATCGAAAGGTTGTATTCGAAGACTCCACTGAAGACAATACAGATGAACCACTGGCTCAGGAAGACACTACTCAAGACAAGAGTGCCACGGAGAGTGACGCTCATCACAATACTAGTAAAGGTGAAGAAATCAAAGACGACATTAAAGCAGATAAGAGTAGTGGTTCAGAAAATTCTCCTCACAAATTTAAGATTGAAATTCCAGCTCGTACACAATTACTTGAAAAGCCCCAACTAATAGCCAGATCATCTACAGGAACGGCCAATTCATCAGGTGGAAACGGCCGCGACTCACACAATCTTCTTGATGATTTGTCCGATCTTCAAATTTTGGTTGCTGAAGATAATATGGTGAATCAAGAAGTTATTAAGAGAATGTTGAATCTCGAAGGGTTCCACAAGGTGACTATGGCATGCAATGGTGCTGAAGCGGTAGAGTTGGTCAAAAAGTCGCTTGAAAATTGCCAACAGTATGATCTCATCTTGATGGATGTACAAATGCCGAAGATCGATGGATTATTAGCCACCAAGATGATTCGGAACAATCTTCAATATGACAGACCAATTATTGCGTTGACTGCATTTGCCGATGACAGTAATGTCAAGGAATGTTTGAATAGCGGAATGAGTGGATTCTTGGCCAAGCCAATCAGAAGAGCTAATTTGCGTAAAACCATCGTTAAATTCAGTCCTGTCTTGTTGAGCGATATTGTCACTACTCCACAGACTTTTAACGGGGATGAAAAGAGATTGGGGTATGGTCTGGATTATCTAGACAAGGAAACGGAAAAGGACCATTAATAACGGAAAGGCCTTCAAAAATAATAGAATAGGTATATAAGGTATACACCAATAAGAAATAATAACGGTTTTACCGTGGTAAATTTCTGTAAGATGTTTTGGGCAGTACGGATTTGGTTCTAATACGTTTTCCTGATAACCAGTAGAGTAAATGAAATTAGTAGATTATATAAAACGACAACACCTCTCAATATTAAAGGAATATTTACAACGCCACTGATTGAGAGATTCAAGCTATTTCAAACAAGGCTCATTCATATATTCAGTTTTCGTCTCTTGGTAAAAATGTTAGCAGAATAGAATTGTTCATCTAGATTTGTGTTAGTGGTTGAAAGAAGTATTGACAATATATAATAAAAGGTACCAGATTTGCTGCCTATTGGGTTTTTGATTTTTGAGAAGGCTAATAATGGTTGAATAATTACAATGGATAGAATGGATAGATTCACTGGGTCCACACCATAAGTGAACTGTATAGGCTCTGAAATACATGCTGTGAAAACTATAACTGTACAAATTCATACGACGTGAGCTTATAATTTTTGAAACGATTAGTTGATATATGATTGAAAGAATCAATAATTATAGGTAGTATCATCGGTCATCTTGGAGTTTGGCCCAAAATACAAAATGAAAGATCATAAAGATATCATTCGAATAAATGTTTTTAGGATTAACAAATGATACACTTTAATAGAAGAGATTTAGAGACCTTTAAAGGAAAAAGGGCCAATGTATGAGGGATTGGATTGATATTTTTGATATTCCATCTTTTGCTTGGGGATCGGTATTCTTTTTGACACAGAAAACTATGGTTTTTGAATGGCCCTGGGTTTTATTGACCCTACATATGTTGTCTTTACATTTTCACTCATTTTGCACGTACTTCTGCTTTTGATAATCCCTTCAATTTCGACTTCTTCAGTACAGTCTAAGGAAACCTGGTATTATGGCAGAAAGTTGTAAAATCGTAACCGATTTCGAGACACTATGGTGAATTTTGAAGCCATTTTTGGACCGGTTTCAGACGCTTTTCTAGTCCATAATTAGAACATTTTCAGAGAGTATTTAAGGTGTTTTCTAGATAGTTTTCTAGATAGTTTTCTAGACGGTTTCTGCCAATTCGAAACGGTCATGGTGAGTTTTGAAGTCCCTGTTCTGGCCCCATCCATTTCTAGACTATACCCTTTACAAAGACCACAAATAGCTAAAACGGCGGTGCCAATACGACTATCCATGTTCCTACTGTCCAGGATATTTATACTTTACAATTGTTCATATATCTGCCGTACATGTTTTTTGTTGGCACCAGTTTCTTTCTACCTCTTATTTCTATGTTGTAGTAACCAGCACCACTGCTTCTATCGTTTCGATACACTCGTGGTTGGGATTTTGGGTATTGACCTCAACTGTTTGCCCTTATCTGTTTGATTCCCTCTTCAGTGTGTTTTCTCTCTCTACTACTCTTTTGCACACTTCTCTCCACCTTCTGTCTAGGGTGTTATATACTCGATCCTGGTCCTTACTCTACCCTTTATCCTACGTATACCTATTCCGTTTCCTCTTTCCTCGTCACTCTACTGTTTCTTTTAACTCTCTTACCTTCGCTTTTTGTTCCTGTTTAGCCTTTCGTCTCTTCCTAACTTTCCCTTCGTATCTTACTCTCTGCCCTGTTCCGTTTTCACCTATTTGAGAGGGTGGTGTATAATTCAATTATAATCAAGACAGATTCAAGCCTATTCAAGCCTATTGCTCCCTCTTGCTCCCTCTTGCTCCCTATTTGTTTCCCTTTCTCCCTCTTGCTATGTCTTTCTCTTATCTTTCTCTCTTATCTCTTTTACCTTTCCCTGCTACTTCCTCTCTCACTCCACACTGCGACGGTGCTTGCAACCATCTCCTGCACTTTACCTGAAACACCGTTAACCGTTATTGTTGTTGATAATCTAGGGTCTGGTGACTATCCATCGTTTGCTTCGTTTGTTTTCGTCCCTGCCTCGAGGTTGTTCGCTTTTACGTGGATCGCTCACCCCGTTACGCCATCTCATTGGCCCTCTCGACTCGACCGTTGACGCTTAGCCCAAACCGTCTTCTCCCCGTCCCCCAGCCTTACTTAGTGTGGCTCCTGGTGCCGCACCTCCCCGTCCAGCCATCAGAATCCAGGCTGCTATTCTCCGTAAAGTCTCCACCTTCTTTTCGTTGTTTCCCCCTGCCCATCACCACCAATTGCTCCAGGGGTCTTCTGCTGCCATGTTTTCGCCGCTAAAGAGAAAGAACTCCGATGAAAAACACCCTTACCGCTCCGCCTATCCTGGCTCCTCCTACAACTTCAAGAACTGGTTTGCCCTCGGCAGCTTGTTGGCAATTCTAGTATGGGGTTCCACCTTGTTGCTCCACGAGGTCAACACCTTCGAGCTTGCCTTGGGCAGAAACCTGTTCGAGCGCCATTCAGGCCATTCAGGCCAATCGGGCCAATCGGGCCGTTGGCTGCCCGTGGCGGCTCCTGCCCATGATTTTGGCGACAAATATGGCCTTAACTTCTCTGCTGTTCGGGCTGGCCACTTTACCCCCAACTTCAAGGACTTGCAATGGATCCACGAACCGCAATCTGATGATAAGGGCACCTACGTGTTGAAGGTGGAAGACAAAAACAACGGCAACAACGACAACAACAACGACTCGGTCCAATACGTCATCCGGTCCATTGTCGACGAAGAGTACCAGTACACCTTGTACAACCAGTCGTCGTTCGAATACGACGGCCTCAGCTACCACATCGACTCCTTGGTCGCCTCCCCCAACTTGAAATTGGCCCTTTTGAAGACAAACTCCACCAAAAACTGGAGACACTCGTCGTTTGCCGTGTACTGGATCTTGGACGTGGCCGAACACTCCATCTCCCCGGTCTTGGACCCCCACAGCAAGCTGGCCGTGGCCTTGTGGTCGCCCCAATCCACCGATGTGGCCTTTGTCTACGAAAACAACGTCTACGTCAAGAATGTCCAATCTGAAAACACCACCCAGGTCTCTTTTGATGGTGGTGCTGAGTTTTTCAACGGTATTCCCGATTGGGTCTACGAAGAAGAGGTTTTAGCCACCAATGTCGCCTTATGGTGGTCTCCCAACGGGAAAAAGGTGTCTTTCCTCAAGACTAACGACACCGAGGTCCCTGAATTCACCATTCCTTACTATGTGCAACACGAATCCGACGACTACCCTGAATTGGTCAACATCAAGTACCCCAAGCCCGGCTACCCCAACCCTATTGTTGATCTTGTGGTCTATGACTTGGAATCTGGCAAAGACCTGCTCTACTTATTGGACTCAAAAAATATCGACCACTCCCAGAGATTAATCACCGCTGTTGTCTGGGTAGGCGAGTCTTTGATTATTAAAACATCCAATAGAGCCAGCGATTTGTTGGAAATCTTTGCACTCGACACCATTGAGGGAACCATTGATTTGATCAGATCCCATACCGCCAAAGACTCGTGGTTTGAAATCTCAAGCCCCATCTATATTCCAAAAGATGAAGATTCTGGTCGTGACGATGGTTATATCGACTATGTGGTTGTAGACGGTTACAACCACTTGGCTTATTTCGCTTCAACCCTTGATAAGGAAGGTAAAATTTTGACAAAGGGTTTATGGGAAGTCACCTCGATCGAATCGTTCGACAGTAAAACCAATGAACTCTATTTCCAAAGTACCATCAAGTCCGCCATTGAAAGACACCTCCATTCAGTAAATATCCTTGAATCAGGTTTGCCTAAAATCAAAGATATCACTCACTCAGAAGGGGTTTATCGGAGTTCATTTTCCTCCGGCTCAAGATACGTATTGTTGACCTACGAAGGGCCAGGTGTTCCTGAGCAAACATTGATTGACTTGTACACTTCCAAAACCATTAAAACTTTGGAATCTAATGATAAATTGGCAAAGACCTTGAAGGAATATGTCATTCCTGAAAACAAGTACCAAGTCGTTGACTTGGTCGACCAGGAGTCCGGTAGCACGTTCAAGGCTCATGCAGTCGAGACATTCCCATTGAACTTTGATCCTAAACGCAAGTATCCGGTATTGTTTTACGTTTACGGGGGCCCAGGATCCCAAACTGTAACCAAATCGTTTGCAGTAGGTTTCAGTTCGGTGGTTGCAGCTGAATTGGATGTCGTGGTAGTCACTGTGGATGGCCGTGGTACTGGATTCAATAATCTTAATCCCGACATTGGTTCTAAGTTTAAATTTATCGTAAGAGATCAATTGGGTCACTATGAGCCATTGGACCAAATTGCTGCTGCTAAGCACTGGGGCCAACGTGATTATGTTGATGCCGACAATATTGCTATTTGGGGATGGTCCTATGGAGGCTTTCTTACGTTGAAGACATTGGAAACTGATGTCGAAGAACGGGTGTTTTCTTATGGGGTAGCAATCGCACCAGTCACTAAATGGAAGTTGTATGACTCTGTTTATACCGAAAGATACTTGCGTACTCCTCAGGAAAACCCCGAGGGATACAAAACCGCATCAATCAGCAACGCCACTAATTTGCAATCGGTCAAGAAATTCTTTATTGGCCATGGTTCCGGTGACGATAATGTTCATGTTCAGCAATCATTGAAGTTGATTGATGAATTGAATTTGGCCAATGTGGAGAATTTTGATTTTATGATTTTCCCAGATAGTGACCACAGCATCAGGTACCATAATGGGAACAAGATCGTATACGATAGAATCTTGAACTTCTTCAAGAGAGCATTTGCTGGGGATTTTCTTTAGGACCCCTTGAGCAAACCAAATTCACGGCATTGTGATATATACTCCTGATGATCAAGAACATTGAATCTGCTATTTATTAGGGTTTCCTTTTTGTACATCCATGCTTCATGTATGGAACTTGCGTAACTGACTTTATTTCATCAATAGTATTAATATAAATTACGAAGAAGAATATACGACGTCAAGTATAGATTGGAATAATGAGCGTAATTATGAAGTCCCATCTGAAGATATTGGATTGTATCATATACTGTGGCAATGGTTGAGAGTATAGTAGGTTTAGGCAAGTAGGGAAACAGGCGATACTCTCCATTAAAAACGTACTATATTATTCTAATGAAGTTGATCGGTGTGAATATATCTGTAGTGGAATAGAATAAAAGGTTATTCAAGTATAGAAATAATTACACAATTTATTTGCAGCTAGTTCTTATTGCAATGGCTGCGAAATAGCCTATAGTACTCAGAAGCTGCCAAAAACGACATCGATCCATGACAATTTTTATAGACTAACCTGGAGTAGTGGCAGTACGATTGACCTGTTCTTCGATTAGATAGCAGGAAAATAACGGGAGTGGCAGTATATTTATCCAGAATAACATTAAATAAATTTAATTAAACCGTACCAGTGGAGAAAAAAAGGTCGATCGACTTCGGTATCAGTCGAAAATATAATCTATTGACCGTAGTATCAGCAGAGTTAATTTCTACCCATTGGTATTCTATACTATTTGAGTATAAATTTATCCGTACAACTATCGTACAATTATCGTCCCAGTAGACATAGAAATTTATCCTTTTATTTTTCTGTCCATTATAATTTAGTATCAGTCATATATCGTATACTTCTACATTACCAGAAAAAGTTCCAGTTTGGTTTACCAGCTTCAAGTTGGACAAATCTAAAACAAAATTAGAAATTAAACAATTTTTAGAGCCAAAAATTAATTAAACAAAAAGGAGTTGCTATTTTGAATTAAAACTACGAAATGAAATATACCTAACCACCTTGAAAAGCCTAATTACTGGGCAAGTGGCTTACGCCTTTCTTTCTGGGCTATCCAGATAAAAAGCAATAATTTAACCTTTACTAAATTTCCATGATATTGATGCAGATATAAGCCAATATTGGGCCAAAATTGGGCCAAAAAAAAAACGGGAAAAAACAGGAACTTTCTTCCACAACTACCCTACTACTGGCTCTATGCGCTGCCTACACCTAGTGCATCCCTGGGCTACTAGTAGCACCTCCATCGATGGCTATAACCACCATCGCATCTCCGCAAGGCGTGCACACAGACCTATGTTTACGAGGGGCGTGCGCCTACCGCATCTCATCGATCACGTGGGTGAAAAATTTTACCTGGTGTAATATAAATATTATCAACCACCCAGTCCTTAGTTTTCTTGTGCCTCTACACTCAAAATGCTTATTTACAAAGATATCTTCACTGACGACGAATTGTTATCCGACGCCTACGACTTGCAAGAAGTTGACGGTGTCATCCTTGAAGGTGACTGTGCCATGGTCAAGGTTGGTAACGGTGACATTGATATTGGTGCCAACCCATCTGCTGAAGATGCTGAAGAAGCTTTGGAAGATGGTGCTGAAATTGTCAACAACGTGGTCCACTCCTTCAGATTGCAACAAACCCAATTCGACAAGAAGTCTTACCTTGCCTACATCAAGGGTTACATGAAGAAGGTCAAGGCTCACTTGGCTGAAAAGGATCCAGAATCCGTGGAAGCTTTTGAAAAGGGTGCTGCTACCTACGTCAAGAAGGTCATTGGTTCTTTCGGTGACTGGGAATTCTACACTGGTGAATCCATGGACCCTGATGGAATGGTTGTCTTGTTGAACTACCGTGAAGACGGTACCACTCCATACGTTGCTATCTGGAAGCACGCTGTCACTTCTATGAAGTGTTAGATCAACTACTGAGGACGCTGGTCTTGATTGGCTGGCCGATGAAATAGTCATAATAATCAACGTAAATCGGATTTCTTTGTAGCTCAAATCTTGAGTATCATTCGGGGATGCCTGCTAAGAATTGAATTTATTAAAATTATTAAATTGTTAAATTTATAAATCTGGCAAAAAAATTGGCTAGTTTTTTATTTTTTTATTTTTTTATTTTTTTGATAAATTGACTTGAAACTGCTAAAATGATATTGATGATTAATTCTTTTGTTGCAGCCATTTAATGTTCGATTGACTTGTAAGGCCAATTCATAAATTTCCCGGTCTAACTTGAATAGAATATTAATTTTAATAACAGAAATTGTATGAATTTTAATAATAGAAACTGTGTATTAATTTAAAATGGTATATTTTAGTTTGGGAAGAGCAGGTATACATGAGTGAATCATATTAATTTTAATTACAGAAATACTATGAATTTGAATAACACGAGAAAAGTATTTCCTTTAAAATGATATGATTTGTTTTAGACAGATCAGGTATACATGTAACTTGAATAGTATATTAATTTTAATAATAGAAATTGTATGAATTTGAATGCCATAAACTGTGTATTAATTTAAAATGATATATTTTAGTTTGGGAAGAGCAGGTATACATGTAAAGTGAATAATATTAATTTTAATAATAGAAATAGTATGAATTGAATACCACGAGCCAAGTATTTCATTTAAAATGATGTGATTTGTTTTAGACAGATCAGGTATACATGTAACCTGAATAATATTAATTTTAATAACAAAAATGTTAATACAATATGAATTTTGAATAACATCTACTGTGAATAGTTTAAATGATATAATTTGTTTTGGACAAATCTAGTCTAACTTGAATAGTAAATTATTCTTAGTAAGATGAGTTTTCGAATGACATGAACAATGTATTTAATTTAAATTATACGATTTTAGTTCGACCAGATGAAGTATTACGTGAATAATATTAATATTAATAATAGAAATAGTACAGTATGAATTTTGAATAACATGAACTATGTATTAATGTTAAGTGATACACTTTTAGTTTTGCACAGATAGTCTTTTTTTCTCACTTTAAATTATATCAGTGAAGTCAATATTTTGCCAAATTTTCACTGGGCCATTTATCAACATTAAATCACTATTAAAACCCTATGGATATGCTCTCAAAATAATATTTCACTCTTCACTTAAGAATGAACACGATTTTTTATATCCTAACAAATTCAAAATATATTTCTCGAAGATCAGTACTATTAATACACAAAACAACTTATAGAAATTGGCCAGTAGAGTTTACTGGACGAGGGTGATTCTCTTATTAGATCCAGATCATCAATAAGTAATATATTTTTGAACGGCTTTAATATGATAGCATCAAAAATTGCCAATAGGTATCACTATTTGTTGAAAGTCATTGCACCAAAACCTACTTCGGATGACAACTATGTTACATTTTCTAAAAACCCCGAAAATATTTATTGAACAATTGCTTTATTGAAATGACAAAAACTGCCAACCCGCTTGTTGGTTCAAAGCTCTAGTGTTTAAAAATCAGGTTATTTCTTAGCTGAGTGTATTTTGGTTGGACGAATTGATGGACTGCTAATTTAATATTAATGATTCCTCTATGATAATCGGTACGCTTGTTTGTACCATTCTATTTACATGACTGAGGAATATTTTGCAGCTGTTATCTATGAATCATTTGCTGGTCGTATGCTCAAACACACATTTTCCAATGTGATGTCTCTCCCGGTATAGTGGAACATTTCCACCTCGTATCCAGGCAATAATTGTCTCATTGCGTATACTCTACTTTCATCGACCAATCTTCTGGCCATCAACCCTAATGGTAATCTTTCTTCGTATGAAAGACCCCCATCTAAATCCGCAGCTGCTGGAGAGTCAATTGAATCCTGATCCTGAACGAGCTTATGGGGCTCTGCCTGTGACTGTGACTGTGATTCATTTTCATCCGGATCGTCCAGATCGTTTCTTCCCGTTCCACACACAGCCCACGAAACCGCCCGCTTCAATACCCTGAACGAGTCCAGATCACCAAATCCATGTTGCTTCAAATATTCCCTTGATTGTGGAAGTAACTGCTCGTACAGACACACATGCCTACAGCACATGGCAATGAGCAACCCTCCAAACCGGTGCTGGTCTACCAACAGCGAGTTCAACACCAGTTTCAAGGTGAGATCGGTGGCCACGCCACACAAATGCTTGGAAATGCCCACCACTCTGTGGGGGTCTATGCTGTGTAAAAACTTGTCTAAATTCAAGTGCTGGATATCGATCCGAGACCGTTTGACCTTAGGCTGGAGCACTTGTTGCGAGTCCTTGACAATCTTGGTATCCATTTTCATTCTATTGAGGCCTCTATCGATAAGCCCGTAGCCGTAGACCCCAGAAGACGGGTTTGAGAGGTTCTGGTGGTTGGTTTTCAAGTCTTGGAGCACACACAAATTGACAAACCGGGACAACTCAGCCTTGCCACAGCCAAACTCCACGTAGAAGGTGCTGGAATCAAGAAGACTCTTTTCACGGAGGTTTCCGATCAACGAGGCTTGCTGGAGAGCGTGTTTGGGGTTCTTGACCTCGGAGATTCTGTCGTTGAGGCCAGAATGGGTCTGGATGTTTGTGGCTAGAGGAGTGAACGAGAGGTTCTTTAAAATGGAGATATATTTATGGAAGAGATCATGAGAAACTGGAACTGGATCGACTGGTTTTGGTTCGGGTTGATCTGGTTGCTTTAAATGTTCTGGGTCCTTCAATTTGTTTAATTGGTTTGGTTCCTTTAGTTCTTTTGGTTCATTTAATTGTTCTGGTTCCTTTAATTCTTTTGGTTCATTTAATTGTTCTGGTTCCTTTAGTTCTTTTGGTTCATTTAATTCTATTTTTTTCTTTAATTCTTTTTGTTCCTTTAATTCTTTTTGTTCCTTTAATTCTTTTTGTTTCTTCAATTCTATTTGTTCCTTCAATTCTTTTGGTTCCTTCAAGTCTTTCGATCTAATTTCACTATTGTAATTCTGCTCGTACCAGAACTCGTGCTGAATCTTGGGCTTCGCGTTGCACTTCCGTAAGTGCTCTTGCAAATCCTTGGCCCAGATGGTGTGCTTTCCATCTAAAGGACAGGGAATCCGGTCACCTTGGGCTTCATGGATCATGTGCTCTGAACAGAACCGTTGGTCGGCCTTTCTTTGCATGGCACAGAAGCGGCGTTTTTTTTCTAGAAATAACTGGCACCGGTCGGGCCTGGCTTCGGCTCCGGCTCCGGCTCCGGTCTTGGAGGTCTTTCTCTTCTTAGACTCGGGCATTGTAGAGGGCATCGCTAATTAAGCCATCGCTAAAGCACTTTAGACATCACGAAATGTCGTGCGGAGGGTGAAAATCTACTGGACCAAATCATCCATACTTAGTAATAGTTTATTGCACAGAAACGAGACATTGATGAGCTTTAGACTTCATTAAGATGCTGTTCTAGACTAAAGGTTAACCGGTAAGTTTTTGAGCAGATAATTTTTTTCGTATTTATATACTTATATATTGATATTCTCATATCTTTATATATTCGTATATTCATAGATATTAATTCTATCGATTATATTGGTTGTATTGTTTGGTTTAGAGGAAAAATTGCAACACACTCGGATTTGTATCTGTAAAAATTCTTTACTTTTAATTCCCCAGTTTAATAGTCAAAAGCAAATCAAATAGTTCAGAATATATTATTATTATTATCTATAGATATACAGATTGTTGAACAATTCTGGATCGCCACCGTGGAACCCGCGAATTCCAAGTATATGACGGTCCAAACTATCTCTGTTAACCCATAAGAGCACTTCATCACCTCTGTATGTATTCTGTTAAATCACAAATCGCCGACAATCTGATTTCTTGGTTTTTCGGCCAAATAGGTGAAGTTCTATCCCTTCGGCCACAATGATACTTTGATGCCCGTTGGAGCGACCTCAGTAATTACACCTAGGAAGTAGGTTTTTATAGTTTATTTAAAGATATTCAAGGAACCACTTTATAAAAATTTGGCAATTGTTGTGGAGAATAGGAGGTTCTGTTTGATGAAATATATCATGAACATTTGGCATCGAAGAAAGTTACCTTTCTACATTAACTATCGATTCATTTATGATAAAGAGTGATTATCTACCAAAGATTTGTAATTTCTCATCGAACAGTTGATTTAACTATCGAAACCATTGAAAAGCAGCTGGTCTAGAATTAAACCGTCGAAGAAGGTATCACATCGGGTATTTCTTGTATCGAATATCTGAATCGGCGCACCACGAGTGGTGACTCGCTAATAGTCTCAGCCATACAATTCTTTATTCAGAAAGATTCATTATTTGCTGGACATGCACTCAAACGTTCCACTTACAAACAATGGTGAAACTGGTTTATTAGCCTTTTGGAATAATTTGCAGCCAATTTTGGTCACGTGACCACGGAGTTGGACTGCTCAAACCTGTCAGTTTTTCACTAAATTTGTCCCTGAAAGATGTTGGTAGGAACTTTGGGTCTACTACTATACACTAAACCTTTTCAATACCTTAAAACTCATGAAACAATTGGTTAAATAGGGACTTGTTGATGCATATATGCAGGATCTCCGCTGCAAATATTCGGTGAGAATATACAGACTTTGCTTTGTGTGGAGTACTATTCAGCATTGTTGGGCTTTACTATGACGAAGAAAAAGTTATGCTAATTCGGCAATGAACAAATATTAATAAATAATTAAATTAGAAAACATTGAAGTGCAATATTAGAATTTTTATTAGCAAATAAATGTAACGAAACAGATTGAACTGATAATTATATTGCAAATATTAGCAAATATTGAGATAATGGGAGCAGATAATGTTCCAAAAATTAATCAATGATCTCAGCAAACACATTGAAAATAGATGGTGATGAAGCTAGATTGTAGGTATTACTTGTTTAGGAAGCATCAATGAATAGATAAACCAGGAGACAACTAAGATATAAACAATTCAGTCAGAAATCAAGATCAAAAAATTGTTAACTGCTTCAACACAAGATAATATTAATGAAATAGAGTGTTATGGATTGACGAGTCCAATAAATATATCTTTCTAATATAAACAATTCAAGTTAGACATTATTGGTTATCCTGGCGTGTTTCGGCTTCAGTTTTTGCAAACCACTATAAGAAAAGACAAAATTATTTAGTGTAACAATCCGTTCTAAAAATGAATGTGAATTTAGAAGTTGCAATGGGGCCAATTATTTAAATTCTTAGTATTTTAATGAATTATAACACAACTGTTACGCAGAAAATACCACTGTAAATGAATGGAGTATACTTTAAACAAATATGTAATAATGAATAATTAGTTGAAGCTAAATAATATTTTGTTCTCCTTGAAAAATTGCAGTCACTATTGACAGGAGTGATCTTCTCGTCTAGGGATGTTGAATTGTTCTTTCAGTGGTGGGCACTCGCTTAAATAAGGCGAGTCGTGGTGGGGTTTCGCTAGTACCGCCCGCTAAATAGCTGCTAGTCCACTAAATCGCACCGCGATGATCGGGACGTACGGGACTAGTATCAGCGATATTCAAATTTAGAACGACCAAAGCTACTACAAACCATCAATGAGCGTGCTAAATCGGGGCTCTAACTAATAAATAGTATATCAATACTACCAGGTATGTCTATAACTGGTCTTTTCGCCTAAATAGGTGGTATTCTCCCGCTGCCATTCTTTCGCTAACTTTACCGCGAGACTCGCTAAATGGGCATCGCTAAATGGCATCGCGAACTCATCTCATCGCAGACCATCACCACAACCACTTTCTCCCCATTAGCCGGCACTGGACCAGTCCCACACCCACATTTCCACCATTACAGTCGCCACTTCTCCCTAATACTCCCTATCATCGCCCAGTTCCACCGTCCAATCATTCCCATGAAGAAAAACAACAGCTGGAAACTTGATGTTCTCGAGGTCAAGTTTAAGAACTACTCGCCCCGGTTTCCCTACACCAAGAAGCTTCTTGGCGCCAGAAACAACGACAAGCTCATGAAGAAGCTTCCCGATAGCTCCGACGAGGCCGAGCGCCAGATCTTGGCGTTGAAGCTGGAGTTGTTTGACCGCAAGTACTATGGCGCCTACAAAAAGGTGGAAAAAGAAGTGATCAAGATCACCAAGGCCGATATGGCCGCCTGGAAGGATAATCAAGACAAGAAGTCGATTTTGGAGTTCATTGGCTCGGCCGAATTGGTGCTGCAGTTGGTCACGTCCAAGTTGGTCAAGAGTATCATCAACACCATGTTGCTCACCAAAGACCATAAAATGGACCCTCCACAGTACATCTCGCTGGAAATACGAGACATCATCACCGAGAAGACCAATGTAGCCAACCCCCTGGCGTTTTTCATCAAGTACTGTCAGGAAAACAAGGTCCTCAACAATTATTTGTCCAATTTATGGAACAATAAGGCCATCAAGCCGGTGTTACAGGAAGTCGAATGGTCTTTCCGGTTGGTAAGAGGCAACTTGAGCGTCCAGGAGAAAAATACCAGGCGTAAGGCCACCGGGAAGGAGATAAATGAAGAAAGTGAAGACGAAGAAACTGGAAGCGAAAGTGAGGACAGTGAAGAAAGCGAAAGTGAAGACCAAGAAGAACAGCGAGTGGGCAACGACAGCGACGTAGAGATGGACCCCAAGGACTTGGACAGATTCGCCATTTATGAGGACTCTGACGGCGAAGAAGCTGCGTTTGAGGTTGATCCTACAGTCAACTACAACGAAGTGACTGACGAAGAGCCCTCCGAAAGCGACGACCACAGCGAGGACGACGAAGGAAACGATAGTTTCTTTGAAGACGACGACACGGCTTCGAAAAAGGACAAAAAGGACAAAAAGGATCTGAAAAAGGACAAAAAAGACAAGAAGGACAAGAAGGACAAGAAGGACAAGAAGCATAACTTGCCAGAATTGGCCTCGGGCTACTTCTCTGGAGGATCCGACGACGAAGACGGGTTCGATCCCGACAACGACCAGGTAGTTAAAGAAGCCACCTCCCAACGCAAGAATAGAAGGGGTCAAAGGGCCAGACAGAAGATCTGGGCCATGAAGTACGGTAAGGAAGCCAAGCACGTCAAGTCCGAGCGGGAAGCTCTTGCCAGTGAACGAGAACGTCGCCAGCTTGAGTATGAAGAGAGATGTAGAAAGAGAGAATTGAAGGCTCAGCTTGCGGCCCCTAGTGGATCCAATGTCACTCCGTTGGGTGAAAGAAAAACAAGATCCGACTCCGACAAGGAGTTTGTACTGGCAGCAGCTGCAGTTCCAGCTCCTCAAAAGATCCATCCTTCTTGGGAAGCAAAGAGAATAGCAGAGGAGAAGCAAAAGAACGTGAAGTTCGAGGGTAAGAAGATCAAGTTCGACTAGGGGCAAAAATACCCAGCAGGTTAATTTGGCAAGTTAAATATTTCTACGTTTGCTTTTGGTTTTTCTGTATTAGCATGGTTTGGGCTTTTGGCTTTTGGCTTTTGGCTTTTGGCTTTTGGCTTTTGGCTTTTGGCATCGTTGTAATTTTGGATTGAATGTCTCTATACACTGGTCAAATTGATCATGTCAACTTTCCATAGTCGATCTTGAAGCTGGCCGCAACTTTTTCATCGTCCAATTCTTCACACACAATTGGACTTATCACCTCGAAATAGTATTCACACTTTTCGGGTTCTCCCACCGCCACAAATTGGTTTTTGGGTCCACAGATCAATTCCACCACTGCCGATCTATAAGGCCCGTTCCAACACTTGTGGCCATTTTCATAGTATAGCTTGTTATTTTCGTACTTGGTATAGGTTCCGATCAAAATGGAGTCTTGATAGATAGAATTTAAAAACCCTAACTTGTAGCTGTACTCACCAATATTCCCATTGATCCACGATGTGGCAGACGCCCGAAGAATACCTTCAGGTCCGTAATCCTTGGTCAAGTCCTCCTTGTAGACGGTAATTTGGTCTTTTAAATCGCCAATTTCCTTTTCAGTGGCATCCAACCGCTCGTCCAAGTTGCCGTTTCGCTTCTTGGGGGCCTCTTGTGGCTTGGGGTTGAACTTACCCAAGTAATATTGGGCCATATTGGCCAAAGTGGGCTCAAACTGTGCCTGCGAGCCCGAAAAAGTCATGTCCTTGACGGAATCGGCCAACGAGTCCAAGATGGCGTTGGCATCGCCGATTTCCACTGATTCGCCGAGGTTGGACGCGTACTCCTGGAATGTCCGGACGGTGTCTTTGACAGCAGCGTCATTGAAGTTGGGGTTATATTCCTTGTTCAACTTGGATAAAGCGGCCTCAAGCTGGTTCAAGCGGGTCTGCTGCAGGAGGATTTTGGCAGAGTACTTCTCCAATTGTTCACTCAATTCCCCCAAATAGGGCCGGATGCGGTCGTACACTTGTTCTTGGTCGTCGTCTCCGCCCTGCTCGTATTGGAGGTTTAGCGACAGTAACTCGAGCTCTTTGGAGTGCAATTGGCCCTCCAAGTCGTCGATCTTGTTCTCCATCGACTGCCTGATTCTCCTGGCTTCATCTATCATCAGTTGCTTGACTTTGAGCGACTCTGCCACCTCGTCCTCTACCTTCTTCTTGTACTGGACGAACTGGGCGTGGATCTGGTCGCATTTGTCTTCACACAAGCCGCTCAAGTACTCGTCCGACCCATCACAGCACACGTCGTAGTCACAGGTGCCATCGTTCAACTTGAATGTTTGTAGATACCCCGGAATATGGTTGTTATTGGCACAGTAGAAGAGTCTATTGGGGCTGGGCGGACACGCGTTGGTGCCTGGCTCGTCCGAGCCGTCGGGACAGTCGCAGTAGTCGTCGTTGATCTGGTCGTACGAGAGGACGATGGAGGTGTCGTTGAGACAGTGCCATTGTTGGACGCCATGGGAGACGATGGGCTGGTAGAGGTGCTGGAGGTCGGGCGGGACGCCGCGAACACTGGACAAAGACAGGGCTATGGCGAGAGGGGCCGCCACCACGAGCGCCTGTATCAATTTCATGTGTAGTACTAGTGGTGGTGGTAGTTAAAGTGATGGTTGAAGTGGTGGTTGTAGAGGTTGGCTGTAGATAGTGGTGATGTCGTGATGTCGCAATGTCGTGCCAGACCCTTAGTATAAAGTAACATACCCTAGTCTAGTTACTGATAGATCACCACAGGGCGAGAGTATTGATGTAATCTTATGTAATCTTTAATTTAATAGTGACAGTTGAGATTTTTAGTTTTCAGTTTTTAGTGTTTATTTAGATGTTTTTACGAACAATTACACACTAAATCAAACTATATTAATGTCTTCTTACTAGAAATCAAGATGGTATAATGATATCCAAAAATTGCTAATGATTTGTATATGCGAAAGTGACGTTTTTTCCAAAAAGATCTTACTTAATTTAAGAATATATCGTAATATAATTAAAAATGAGCTACTTTATAAATTGCCCTGAACACCATTATTAGTTATTGGTTCACACGAGGAGGCGACTTGTATAGATGATTAAGTTCAAATTTTAGAAAGGTAAAATGCTTGAGATCCTCCCTTAAAATTAAGAACCCACCATAAAATTGAATTGAAAGAATAATTAATTTGCTATCATGAATTTCGTACAATATAATTGTATATATGAAATATATTAATTTGCTATCATGAGTTTCGTACAATATAATTGTATATATGAAATATACTTGTATATGTATTAAATATTTGAATTTTATATATTCTTAATCATAAACCGTCCTTATACGATTAAATTGATGATACAAGACAGAATTATCTGTGAATATCAGGTGGTCATAGTCACAGTAGTGGTAGTTTCACGGTGGGACACCACTTGTATGACAGAGAAAGAAAGGTTTAATGAGTACCCCCATCGGAAAATCTGGTGCTTTTGGCGGTATTATACCATAAAGTGGTGGAATTGGGACTTAAGGTTTATATTCTCCCAAATTCTGGGTTTTTGGAGCCAGAAATCACAACTGTTGTGCCGTTTCTCTACTACGCTGTCTGCTCCTCTACTACGCTGTCTGCTCCTCTACCTGCCCCATTGGAGTCTGGAGCCCATCCAAAACCAGCACCACCGTTCCAACGGGTACACTATCTACTTAACTCGGGCGGTTTGAGCTGGCCCAACCGTTTCGATGGCTACAATTTCGAGCTAAGCCACCAATCACCGCCAATTCCCCTTATTCATTTGCGTTCTAGCGAGCCTCGAACGAGCCTCTAGCGAGGACCTCGCTAAGTCGCACAAATAATAGCCCTGGGACTCGGTCTGAAACACCCACCTAAACCTAGCATCTCCAGGTCAACTGGAATCCTGGCTTCAAACGCAAGCCGTCTACTACCATCTCTGCTCTTTGGGTCGCTAGGATCTGTCAATATATCCCTAAGTCATCCACAATTTCTCCTGCTCACTCGCCCTCTAGCGAGCTCTTCGCTAGTTCGCATCTCCAATCACCGTCTTCATCTACCTTGCCAGCTGCCTGTCGATGTCGGACCTTGATTTCAACCTTGCCCGACTCAAACGTATTGTCCGACCGCTCATCAGCAAAATCCACCAGCTTAATGACTTAAATCATAAGTATCCCGACATTTTTCAGTTTCTGTTCCCGGCTGCAACTCCAGACCTGGCGAGACCAGTCAAAAGAAGACGAGTAGCTGGCGACGCTGGCTACGAAGGCGACAATGCTGCCGCGGGGGACGACAGTGCCGATAGTGGCTACGATGATGGTGCTGCCGTGCTGCTTTCGGTGCTGCTGGTGCCCAGTGGGCTCGTTGATCCGGTGGACTCGACGCAAAGATTGAACTCGCTACGGCCATATCTTTCACCACAGGTTTTTGACATCTACTGTGACATCTTCCAGGTGTTCCAGTCCATAGTCCGGACTGCCACTGGCGAGTACCCCACGTCAATTCCTAAACTCTCTACTTTGAGCTCTCTAAAAATCGGCAAGTTCATAGCATTATCTACTAAATCTACCTACTATAAGTCCAGCCAATCGTCTCTTTTTGACCAAGACTCCTTGCCCAAGGTGCTTCAACACTGCCAGCAAAACTTATCGGACGAGATCGACCACTGGTTCGAGTTGGACCCCCGGCTGATCACCGAATCGTACCGCAAGTATTTTTTTTTGGGCTATTTGGTCCATCTTGTTACCTTCCATCTGAACCAAATCTTGTTTTTGTTGATCCCGGTGCTTTATAGCTGGTTGGTCGAGGAAAGCCGACAAGGAAAGGAGATATTGAGGACCATGGCCACCACCTTGTTCCATGAGTTCTGGATGTTCGATTCAAAGTACGAGTCCATCGACAAGGGCATTATCCATACCCTAAACGGAAACCTCGAAAATGGCCACAATATCAGGGCCTTTTGGTCATTGCACCAAATCGGTTACTGGGAGACTATCATAGGCCTGGACTATGATACCTATTTTTTGGATACGGTTCCCTTGAACAATAAATTACGCCATGCTCCCGATCTCCTGCTAGTATACCTGGTGATACGACGGAACCCACAGCATAGGAAAAATAACGAGTCTTTGGTTATCATAATTACCAATATCATCAGTACCACCCGATATAATCTTAGGCTATCAAACACCATCACTGACGCCCTACATCAGATTAAAGATTGCTATGATAAAGTATGGCAGTTTTTCAATCTCTGGCTCTCGTTTGATCATCTCGTGTTCAATTCCTTGTACCCTGGAAACGACGTGATATTCGAGGCTGCACTAACTATCAACCGATTCTTGGATTCCAAAATCGTCTCCATCATAGATCGTCTCCAAGACTACCTGGAATGGGACAAGACCAGGTTCCAATATGAGGAATTAATGGTGAGAAATGCTACCATGAACAAATTAATACTTATTTTCAGGGCCTATTTTCTTGATACCGACCAAAAGATCGATTTGAGTCCATCCACGCCTGAAGAGCTTGGCGGTATGGTAGTTGAATTGGAATTAGCGGAGTTTGGCAAGGTCAATTCTGACCTTAACCAATTTTTGGTATGGCTATATGAAAGAGGCGATCTGTTTTATGACATTGGTGCCATTTGTGTCGACGGATACTACGGGGGATTAAGAAAAGCTAAGTTGGACACGGTCGGACAGCTTTACAGATAGTCTGAAATTGTAAAATATGTAATATCAACAATACTTCTAGGTATACAAAGAAATTTTTGGGATATAAAAGTCGAAAAGAACTGGCATTTTATATTCAGTGAAAAAGCATTTTTAGAATATATCTATTATCATATATATTAGTGTATCTCAGTTAAAGTAGGCGTTCTGGCGATTTAATTGTAAAGGCTATTGAAAGCTATTTCTTTAAACTAACTAGTAAAGAATGGAGGAAATATACATTCTTTAAGCCAAAGGTAACATTAATGCTAGAAATTATTCTAACCAGTGAATTAACACACTTGTATATTTATTGATTTGCTTTGAAAGCCAGCAATTATACGAATGAGTGAAAAGACATTTATATACATATCCTATCAATTTATTATCTTGTGATTACAATGATCAATTCTATAGTTATCGTACTAAAGAAGATTTCTATAGATTGAGAGCTACCAACTACCAATTTTACTGCCCCAATTCATTTCTATATATTACAATTAATTACTTTGATGTCCTGTAACTATCTAGTTAATTTTGGATGTACAGGGGCTTCAACTGGCGAGTTTGACCGTCTACAACCACGCATTGACCATTAATCTCGCTATCCCCTATGATTCTCGTCACCTCTTCCACAACCTCTTCGAGACTGACCACTCCGAAATCGCCTTCAATAGTAGCCGACTTACCCATGTCGGTTCCAGGGATTAGCCCTGGCAACACAGCATTCACCCGCACCTTGCCCTTGAACTCGCTAGCCAAAGAGGTGGTGAATCCCAATAGTCCAGCCTTGCTAGCAGCATATACCGAGGTTCCAGGCACCGTGTCATCGGTCAACGATAATACGGAGGAAATGTTCAAGATGATAGGTTTGAGGCCCGATTCCTTGGACCGCTTCAACATCGGCATGTAGGCATATTTCGATAGTATAATTGGCGCCAACAAATTCAACCCTATGGTTTGGTCGATGCTCTTGTTGACCATTTTAGCTAGTAGCACATGGTTGCTTATTCCAGCACAATTGACAAGTATGGATGTGTCCTTGAGCTCGTGGATGATCCGCCGGTCAAGAGGATCTTTTGTTATATTGGTAAGATCGTAATCTATGTACAGATGTGCCTGAACACCCGTGGTTGGAAGGGCAGCGATGTTTTGCTTCAAAGCCTGCTCATTCCGGGCAAGCAACGAGACCGAACACCCGTGGGAAGCGAGTTTATGGGCAATGGCTTTGCCTAGTCCTCTGGATGCCCCTGTGACTAGTGCCTTGTGACCAGAGAAGTCCATGGCTACCGATAGGGTTAGAGTTAGATGGTGATGGAGCTTATGTAATAGATGATAGTTGCGAAATACAGGCTGGGGACCAGTTGTGGCCAACCTTACGAAACTTACGGGAGAAATTAGCGACAGGACCAAATACGACATCATTGGTGCTATCCTTACGATTGGTGGGATATTTTAGGAATTGGAATGACGTTGTAGCGTTTGGTTCCCAGCCTATGCCAAGAGAACTTCTAGCTTACAAGTAATGGGTTTAAATTGAGCGTTTGTTTTTCAAGGCTCAGAAACCGTGGTAAAAATATCATTGATAGCTGGTTAAGGAACATAATTGGACTGGAATTATCATACATGTACAATTGTAAAACTGAACTCTTAATAAATTTTAGTAGTTTAAAAACTTTGAAAAATTTAAAAAATTTCTAAAATATGGAATTACGAAATAAAAATAAAACCATGCTCAATAATCACATTAAACAGTATACGTCTATTCCTAAAGCGTCTCCTAATATTGCCTTCATGCTTTTCAGATTTTAAGTAAAGTGTTGAATATGAAAAGCTCCGATTTTAGTCCCCAAAACTCAATTTGCTAGCTATACATTTCCGAAGAAATTGATCACGTTACTTGAAGATAATTAGATCGAAGCTAGCATATATCCTGGCCGGAATACTCTGTAGTGCTTTTGATTCAACCAAGTTCTTCGAGAGAAGAAAAAGAAACCGGAACCACACCAAAAAATCTTTTTCAAGAACAAGACTTCGTGGCCAAGTTGGCTAAGGCGTAAGACTGTTAATCTTAAGATCGTGAGTTCGACCCTCACCGAGGTCGTCTGTTCTCTGCCTTTATGGCCAAGTTGGTAAGGCACCTCACTAGTAATGAGGAGATCGTCAGTTCGAATCTGGCTGAAGGCATTTTTTTGGAGTCTTGATGGATCTACTTTGCAAATTCAGTACTTTACATACTAATAGTTTATTATATTTTTAAATGGTAGATAAGTCCAGTTATCTAAAGTATATATATATATATATACAGAGGGAGCCACTTCACAAAGCAAGAAATTAAATCGAAATTGGGGGACCTTTTCCAAAAGATATCACACCCTCATACGGGTATGGTTATCGGATTCTGGGTGCCAAAAACTCGCCCATTCCACTTACTGGGTCCGTGGCTGGTCCCATTTACGATAAATAATCACTCCCATATTGATAGTTTGACAAACCACATACACAGCAAAGAAAAACCTTCTGGTAAAGAACGTACGTGTGCCAGATTTCACCTGTTTCTCGTCCAAAAGTGCTTCTTCAATGTCACTCTCAAAGTCTTCGTAGTCCTCTTGCTCGAGGTATTTTTCTTTGTCACTGCTGCCTCGTTCAAGCATATCTTGCATCACCTCTTTGGCATGGAGGACAGACTGGAAGGTGCCGGGGAAGCCTCCCACACCGGGTCGGTCACTTCCTATCGGTTTTCCCATACACATTGGAAAGGAGAAAGAAGTGACTTGTTGTAGAGCAGGGTAGTGGTTCATATAGTATGAAATTCACGTGACATCAATTCACGTGACATATACCATACTGCTTTTAGAAGAAGAGATTAAGTCTGGCACTGGGCCAGGCTATTTGCCTTGGGATTAGAGTTGAATCCTATTACTGGGGCCTAAGAGCCGGATACTAATTTTTAGGTATCGCAGAACATGCACTAACGGATAAACAGTAGATTTACATGGTTAGTTTTTAGCTTGAATTTTGCTAAATTGGGGGGGGGAGGAAAGTGGACTGTCACTTGTAGGATTTCTTCTTTTCTACCATTAAATTACCCTGTCTACACTCAGCCTGGAAATATCTGGTGATAATTTATATTCATAGCGATCAACATACAAAGACTAGGGCTTGATGCACACCGCTCAACATAGTCACGAAGACGAGGAATTGCTTCATCCTGTAATAACAAAACTAATGGGCGATAATACACCGGATCATGTTTGAAAATTTAGTTAAGGGCCCCAATTTCGTTTCAATCCTCCCGAATAACGAACATTTCATCCAAGATAGTCTAGTATCACAAGTACTCGACGAAAGTTCGGGTTGGTGGGGTCTGGGGGGGGACCACAATAGAAGAGCAGCAGCTTTTGATTCTATTCAATCTGGTTTATGGTGTTTTTTCAAAGTGAATTCTGGTGTATTTTCCGTTCTATTCCTGCAATTGTAGGATTATATATGACTTTGGCCACCAAACCGACGTGCAAGTTCAATTTGGGCCCCGAATCCAGGACTGGCACATTCCATTAATGCTATTCGCTTGACAACAACGAACTTATTCCCATGATCCCCAATAATCCATACTTGAAATAGACGTTTTCACTGATCAAAATGGTCACATAGCCAAGCTTGGGAAGGTAGAGCTTGACGGTCCCCACCAAGTCTGTTTTCTGGTTCAAATAACTTTGTTTTTTAGCGTATAATCCCAAATCGTCAATGGCATTATTGTCACCCTTGGTAAGCAAGAGCTGTTTGTCTGAATTATGATGTTCTCTCAACACCCTATGAACAATTGGGATGGGCTTGCCCTCTATCTCATACACGACAATGTCACCCACGCTGGCTTGGCGGTCTCTGTTCCATAACACAAGAATGTCACCTCTTTGGAACGCAGGTTCCATGGAGCCTGACAAAACGACCACTACGGGCGAGTGGGAATTGGCCACGACCGAAAGTGTCTTCCAGAGCATGAAAGCCGAGGAGAAGACATAGGCCAATGTCAAGAGCTGTTGTAACTGCTGACGGAGATTCATGGTGTTGGGGAAGGAGATAGTTGACCAACGTGTTATGGACGAGGCAGATACACGTGATCTGTCACGTGACCACCATAATCTTAGGAAGCAGTGGAAGCTGGTGGAGACTGTCGTGGGGGTGTACGGGTGGATTTGGGGTGGTGGATGAGATTAAGGAGAGGAGAGTTTGTGGCTGGAAATGTTGTGGTTTGTGAAAGGCCGAGTTCGGGCGGAGTAGCCTTTTAATCAGGTGGTTTTTAGAGGCACTAGATAAAGCATGATTTGGCACATTGATAGGACATTAGTGTGGGTCACTAGCTATTCAAGGTTGGGTAAAAACGGTCTATTTAGTCTATATAGAAATAGTGGCTATCTACAAATAGAGGCTATACAGAAACAGAGGCTATAAGCAACAGGGAAGATTAATCAGAGGTACAGTTGGCCACCAGATACTTTTATTAGGGACCTGTGGCACTTTTACTCGGAGCCAGTCGATACTTATAACCGGGACCAGTGCAATACGTAGCACATCTGTTCGGGACCAGTTAGGCGGGCAATTAGTGAATGGGTGCAAAATTCACACTACAGTGCAGACGGAACCCTCCACTATCCAACCGACTCATTGGCCACACCACAGGCCCACCGTGAGGGCTCGGCAGGGGACAGTCTCAAGTCAAGGCAGACATGGCAATTGGTTCCCGTATCCACAGAATTGGGCACGCTATTGAATATCTCACAAGTATGAGTGGGTAACAAACGGTTTTAAGGAACTCGAACACCAACGGGACTCTTCGAGGTAAGCCAGCCACAGTTGGACAGGCACGTGTATTTTTAGGCTACAGATACACCAAATGTGCAGAACTGGCCAGTTCTGGAAGGGTATGGCATCACCCCTGGTAGGTGATGGATTTTGAGTCACCTTTTACTAAAAAATATTATGATGATCCTAGTTTATCTGATGGATAGGCAATACTTTCTAGTAGCCAGGAGGGACCTGGAGGGACAGCAAAAATCCCACTTACCATGACTCCCCGATTGCAAATATCGGTATCGCTGTTGATAAGTATTTTCATAGCAGCGACCTGGCGTTTTAATTGGCGGACCAAAAATTAACACTACTTCTGTAAACCTGTAGAAGGTATTCATACAAGTTAATGTTTTATGAGGGAGAAATACAACCAGAAGATATTATTTTAACGGTGGTATTTATATCATTGATGATCCGGCTTTACGAATAGAAAATTTGGATGACGTATGCAACTATCAAACGAATGTGGCAATAGTCATCACAATGAATCCTCTATTTTAAAGAGATCTATGTTACAGGCTTATTGTACTTAGTCCCTGGAGTCGGAAATGTTTACTAACCCCGGAAATAAATAGTTCGTATCCGTTGCCGGAATTGTTCGTACTAATCAATTTACCCAGTAAACAGAAATGGGTACTAATATCATCGGCTGCAAGTAAAGGTAGAATTGAGCTTACTGTATTAATTGGTTTCATATTATTTGTTAGAAACTACTTAAAATTACCACTGGAAACTGTCCGTATGTTCCCGTATTCCCACCTCATCTATGTGTATATTTTCTATTACGTATACACAACCATAATAGATAACAAGGCCAAGAAGTTTAAAAATGAAGGCCAAGATGGCATTGAGAATATAATCATTTTCAGCCAGGTGTAATCGAATTAGGATGTGAAGTTTTAATTAGATTATTGTACTAGTTATAGTGCGTTTAAGATATCTACCAATCCAGTTGAAGACATGGAAGTGATACAGATTTAATAGAAATTAGTGTAGTTTATATTAGCGTAGTTTATATTAGTGTAGAACATACCATAAACAACCACAAAACCTGAAGTAATTAAGGATAGATTTTGGCAATTGGCTATTGAAGAAGGGTACTCGGTACAAATTTGACTTAAAAAACCATTGGAGCCACCCAAAACACATGTATATAATAACACAATTTTTAAGCATGGTCTAGCTCCCAATTATGTCAAACTATTTTTTATTTAGGGGACCTGTATTGGAGAGGCATAATTGAAGCTCTTTATTGTGATACTTGAATATGTTTAGAAAAAGATCTAGTAACAGAAAAATTTAGAAGTTGGCCTTCAATTGACCCAGCGTAGATGGCTTAAGAAACCTATTCTAATTTATTTCGTAAAATATCCCTCCAGGGGATTTCAAGTATTCTGTATCCATACCAAAATCTTTAGCAGCAAAACATTGGCAGGGTTAAAAAAACATCATTTCCGATTTATTTAATTATATTGCCGTTGCGAATCCATCTGTAATGCTTCCAAGCTCCAAATCGTGATCCTCATTCCTGTTGGATCTCTCTGTGCCGAAATATCGACTAGGAAGTCATAAATTTGTCTAGCTACAAGCTAGAAGATAACAAATTTTGGGCTTACAGCCTTGGTTAATTTTTATAGGGTTGGCCTTTGGGATCGGGATAATAACCATGTCCTGGATCAGGAGGATCAGGAGGACCAGGAGGAGGGCCCGTTTTACTATCCTGAACAGTTATCACTCTGCCAAATCCCGCACACACATGGCATAAATCATTATCCAACAAAAACCCCTTAACAAACCCGGTCCCTCGACATCGACCACATAAGATGCCCCCAAGTCTAGGGTCCCCCGGAGGGACCCTTATCGCGTTTGGAGGTGCAAGACCAAAGCCAGCAAACGGGGTGAATGGAGCAAAGGGAGGTGGTAGAAGCAATGAACGTCCCGTAAAGCCAATTGACTCAGGAGTGTTCCGAGGTGCCAATTTGTCCCAGCAATCCTCACAAGTCTTGCCTCCTTTGCGTTTATGCCCTGTATTGTAACATTTCTCGCAAAAATATTGTGTGGGGTATGTGAAAGGTAATTGGGGATTGGGATTATATGAATTTTTGTTAAGATAGAACCTATCCCAATCATTCCTACATATGTCACCATTCTTGTTCTTGTAGCCGGTGTTTTTACATTTTTGACAAGAGTATCCTTGGGGGTATTCAAATGGAAGATCAGACTTTCCGGTGTATAAATTATGGGTAGAAGATGATGGTTTTGAAGTTGCTGAAGAAGTGGATGAAATTCGTTGCTTGTGGCTGGAGGTAGCCTCAGCATAGGAAGGTGGGAGATCATTGGGTTCTTTGGACATCCTAATGCTTTAAGGGTAAGCTGAGGTGAGGAAAGACACTTTGCAGTTGATACGGACCTATAGATAAGTTGATAGAAAGAGATGCTGTTTTAAACGTGCAGTACCAAAAACGGACAATTGAATCGATGACCCCCTCGTTGCTGCGGAGGAAGAGGGCAGATCAATTGATAAGCGATATAGTCTTTATTATTTTACTTCGTACCTGGGGTCGGAAATGTTAGTATCCCCGGAAATAAAAATTCCTTATGGGTGACCGGAATTGGTGGTACTAGGGAACTTAATTATCCAAATCCACCAAACAGATATGATTCATAGAAATGATCTCGACTGCAGGTACAATGCAATTTATCCTACTGTAATAATTTGTTCCATATTCTTTGTTGAAAACTATCTTATCCATTTGAGTTGTAAGTCACCACTGGAAACTACGCAAGTGACCGGATTTCCAGCTCAATCTACGTGATAGTATGACCTGGTTGGATATCCCCCAACGAAAAGAACTTCAGATTGGAAATAAAGTAAATTTAGCTAATTTGTTAATTTTAACGAAATGTGCATCCTCAAATACTTCTAAAATTTAATGTATAGTGTCTAGTCGACTCATAGATAATGGTCTCAAACAATTAGTTAAGGCGATGAGCCATTTAACTCTGAATAGATTAACACCTCTGACAGTATCTTAGTAGGTTCTTAATTTTATGACCTCCTGGATTTATTAGGACTTGATTTAATCCTTCTTGAAAGCTTCAGCGGCATCAATGGTGTTCATAATATTGTACTATCATCAAGAATAGAAGCTGTTGTAAACCACTGCTCTTGTAATGCATTACAGCTTATTGTTGATTGTACCATACCATATCAACATCTTTTGAACTTCAATCATAAAATCGGTCTGTAAAGGCAATAGTTTTACCAAAAACAACTTTAATCCGGCTTGCAATTTCTAAATCAGCCAGAGAACATAAAGGATCATCAGAGTCAACAAGTCGACCCTCAGTATATATTGAAGAATTCTACCCTGAAAGCTTGTAAGATATCTAGTTTAATTGATTTTTTTCTCCATTTTGTAGTCTTCTAAAGCCGTGGACCAATGATAATATTTCCAACAATTTCTACATGAAATCAATTCTAAATATATTTTTCCTTATCATTATTGGTGGGGCCATTCTTGGTGAAGAGGGAAGTCTATCCATTGATTAAAAGTATAAAAAAACGGGAAATAGTGTAAGTAGTGTATTACAATATTTAAAAAAATGAAAGAACATTTATATAGGTGGTATTGGAGCAATATAGATAGTTTCTTGTTTATTGTAACAGTTGAAATAGTATATGGCACCTGGTGATGCCTTTTATGGATGCTTCTATCAAATTTAAAGTATACTCATAGAGAGAGCTGGCATTGGACCTGTCAAAAATTTACAAGGATCGGCATAGAGGTTAAGGTTGGTATTCGAAGTATGTGGCCTTTCGCTTAGTTTGGTATTATTGTACTACAGAAAATAATTAGTCTGTCAGGACTTTTCCACTTATATTATTTTTCTAGACACGAAAAATTATTTCAGAGGAAAGGAGTTAGCTGTTCACTCCTTAGAACCAATGTGGTTTCAAAACTAGTATAAGTAGACTATTAGATCCACTACTTCCAATTCAAAAGATTTAAAGTGAGGCTATCGAAATGATGTTGCGTAAGGTTATCTTATATGTTCTTTTGATTCTGATATTATATGTTTTACTCCAAGTTGTTCTCCTTAAGAACTTGTTCAGAAATGTGGTAAAACTGGTGGTGCTTATCGTATTGTTACTTACTTTTCTTAATTCCGTGTGGTTTGAATGATACGTAAAACTTTTGAAAGCACCGCCTTGCTAACCATAAGAGTAGTAAAAATAGAAAATCAGTTGAATAAAAATGATCCGGTTCTCTAAGGTTCTATCTGAGCTCTGCTAAAGAGGAGGTTACATCAAGGTGCTGGTTGTGGCACAGTCAAAACCAAATACTCAAGAACTTACTACTTAAAACATTGCATATCCATATATAGTGGGCTATGGAATGGTGTTGTCCGAATATGGAAAATTGTTCGATAAAGCAGGCTGCAACATACTGTCTGCAGAAATATATGGGCTACAGGAAAATGTGATGACACTGGGACCACTACTGATCAGATAAATAGCTATATTAAGTGCAATAAAGGACCAGGACGATGGATGAATTTTAAGATCTATTGTAGTACAATGTATACCTGGGCTGGTCCGATTACACTTGTCAGACATAACTAGATCTAATTGCTGAGGACAGGTCATATGATGTCATGCTGACAAACAAATGACTAATTAAATTTGTACCATACCGTATGGGCTTCTGTTCCCCAAATACCCTCGAATTTAGGACACTCGATTCTTCTCCATTGATTCGCTATTATATTCTCTCAAATCTATAGAAATCTATCATTGTACTTGATCTCTTTGCTTTACCTAAATTTTCAACAGCATTCAAGGCAGGTGAACAGGGAGGTAAATACACTCGTTCTAACTTACTTATTACTACCGAAGCAACTACACCGAGACGAGTCTCTATAAAACATCCGATAAATGTCATCTATTTTCCATCAGATTTCAAAAGGTCAGTTTTATTGCTTGTAACCATATTGTTTTCATTCTCGGTATTATTGTTACTAGTGGTGATGGTTTGAAATCGCTATTAGGAAAACAATTCACTAATGGAGAAAGATTACACTGAAATGTGACTATATCAGGGTCCAGGTCGAATAGACTACCAAGACCGAGGATATACTGGTTTTTAACTATTTGCTTTCCCACTTCTTCTCTTGCTAAATATCTCTCAGATATTTATGATCGTACAGAAAGAGTAGTCAATTTATACTAATTTACATATGCACAGAATTAAACTGATTGTTTGAGACAAAGGAGAGCTTTAGGTAAAAAAAGGAGCATTTCGAAGGGTGGAAATCCCTCGGTAATTCTGTCAACCCAGTATATTATCACTGTAACGATTTTCTCTCAGTGGCCACGATTGTAATTGATAGTTCGGTTAAAGTTCCCAATATCATTCTGTTTGGTCATACAAATAACAGCGCTGACCAATACATTCTGGCTTGCTAATTCCCTCAAAATATTCATTACTTAGACGAGAAGATCGAACGCAAGACTAGTTAGACGGGCCCCACAATAATAATTGGGGTTAAAATATTGGTTTCTCATTAGAAGCCCGGCATCTCAGCACCCAGTCAACGCAAAACAGCCGAAAAAAATAAAACAATAGGAGTAAGAGTAGCTGGAGCTCACTACTATGTCGGGAGAAGGTCGTAGGGGACTCTGCTCCGGCAAGGTGTGTAATTAATGGACTGTTTGTTGCCATTGGTGCCATCACATGCAGTGGGACCGAGTGTACCCAAAACAGACTTAGCTGCGAAAAATTTTAAATAACGCAAATCACCAACCCATATAGGAGACACCCAGTGGGGAGATGGGTAGTAGCACGCTTTAGTGGAGGTCTGGGAGAAGACAGGGCCGTTGAAATTCTAGTTGGTGGAGCCAGAGAGAATTCTGCGGACGGTTGTGGCACATTTAGGCCGTTGTTTGGTCTTTTTTTGGCACTTTTTTGGCGCTTTTTTGGCATTCTAAGCGGATTTTTTTTTGCACTTTTTGGTGCAATTTCGGCACAATTTCGGTGCGATTTTGACCTATTTTTGGCCTATTTTGGCCTATTTTTGGTGCTATTCGGTGCAATTTGGACACAAATGTGGACACATTCTGGCATTTATCGGCCGTTTCAGCATTCCATTGGACATCCTGGACATCCTGACGTTTGAACGTCTGGAGTTTGGCAATTTTGGCCGTTCGGGGCCGTTTCGACCGTTCTGATCTTGGGCCCTTTTCGGTGCGGTATTTCGCAACATTTCCGTTGCCAACACCACAGCAAAGACGGACTACCGCCAGGGTCGGGCCACAATCCACTAGGCAGAGGTGCCATTGCACCGGCATCCGATAACGTGCCGTCCTGGGCGCTGGCGTCGTATCGTGGAGGCTTTGGTGGCGTCCCTGATCTCGGGAGTAGCAGATTGCAAATCTTGATGGGATGTAATTTGTAGATCAGATCAGGCCCTGATTCAGCAAGGGCTACCAAGATTTGCATGGCAGCAGGGGCAACAGCGAGATTGGCGACACTTCCGCCCGGCTTAGTAGGTTTTTTTTCTCGTGGTTTATAGTAGCAAGCGGCTCCAGCTACTTGGGCACTGTCTGTGTTGGTAGAGACGGACGTAGATTGGCGGTGGGCACGGCTCTCGTTAGATCCTTCTGGATCCTCGCTGGATCTTTGCTACTGGAGTGGTTTCGGGGGCTAAGGTCTCGCTATTTTTTTAGTGTATTGTCGCTAGTTTGTCGCTAGTTGTCGCTCTTTTATCCCTAAAGTACCCTCACCGTACTACATATTAGCGAGAGCCCACCGCCACATCGCCCTGGCACTGTAAATTGCTCCCCAGAAAAAAATCCTGACCATCACCACATCACCTTCATCATGAATCCACCAGACAAAGAGGCCCTGCCGACCGATCCTAGCGACCACACCGAAGGCCTGGAACAAGAACCCCCGGCCCTTCGCCCTGGAGCCTCGGCCTCTCGCCCTGCTTACCCCGTGCCTCTCCAGACTCCTGCCGCCCTCCAACAGTCGGTTCAATCAGTCACTCCGTTGAAACCGCCCCATTCGGTGTCATTTGTGGACTTGGAGTCGCAAGAACGGGCCCGCCGCTTCACCATCTCGGCCCAGCCGTCGTCAGCCAACGTGACGGCGCTAGATCTGGCCCCAGGAACCTCCACCAACGCATCCACTCCTTCTTTACCGCCATCTAGAAAGGCCTCCATCAACAAGAGCCGCAAGAACTCCAATGTGGACGTGTTGTCGTTTATGGCGTCGTCTAGTTCGTCACATCTCGCCCACCAGTTGAAGCTGCCATCCAATAACCTTTCAAGCGGTTACATTTCCAGTCCTGGATCCTCCAGGGTCAACTCGCCCAATTTGGAAACGTCACCGCATCTTCCCGCCACTTATTCGTTCGAAATGTCCAAGAAGACCGGCCGTAAGATCCGCAAGTCGCCTTCGCCGCCCCCTCCTACCTCCAGTTCCCAGATCTCCTTGGAAAGAAGACCCTCTGCAACCTCGCAGCCCATCAAAATCAATACTCCTGCCAGCCTTTCACGCAAAAACTCGTCCAAGAAATCCAACAAGACCATCGTGGCCTCGCCCGTGGGGCCTCCAGTCCCGTTCCAACAGTATTTGTCCAAGGAAGACGATGGAAAGTTCCACATTCTTTTGGGCTGTACTGGTTCCGTGGCCACCATCAAAGTGCCCTTGATTATCGACAAATTATTCCAGATCTATGGCAAATCCAAGATTTCTATACAATTGGTGGTGACAAAATCTGCTGGCCACTTCTTAAAGGGCTTGAAAATCCATAATGATGTCAAGATATGGCGTGACGAAGACGAATGGGCAAACTTTAACGAACAGGCATGGAATACCACCACCACCGCAACCACAAACACCCAGTCCAACCTCAATCCCTCCTCAGTGCCGAAAAAACCAAAGAACCCCTTTGATAAAATGATTCTCCATAATGAGTTGAGAAGATGGGCCGACATCATGTTGATCGCCCCTCTTTCGGCCAATACCCTTGCCAAAATATCCAATGGTATAGCCGACAACCTCTTAACCTCGATTATCCGTTCTTGGGGTCCTAGCATCACTACCTCCAAGCAAAATGTCAAAAAGCCCATTTTGGTGGCCCCAGCAATGAATACTTTTATGTATATCCATCCAATAACCGCCAAACAAATCTCGGTTCTTTGTCTGCCTGATTATGGGTTCGGAATCGAAGTTTTAAAGCCGGTGGAAAAAGTTTTGGTTTGTGGTGATATCGGCATGGGAGGCATGAGAGAATGGAGTGATATAGTGGAGATTTTAAGAAAAAGAATTTCTACTTTGAAAGCCGAAAGAAAACAGAGAGACGCAGAGGCAGCCCAGCTTGAAGAAGAAGGCGAAGAGAATGAGGACGACGAAAATGACGAAGATATCGAAGAGGATGATGAAGATGAAGACGAGGATGAGGACGAGGATGAGGACGAGGATGAGGACGAGGATGAAGATGAGGACGAGGATGATGACGAGGATGATGAGGACGAAGTAAACGGACACACAACCCACGAGTCACACCAACTGACGGAAGATATCACCAGAAAGCATCACGTCATCGACGAGAACGAAGAGGAAGAAGAGAACGAGGAGCAGATTAATGATAATGATAATGACGACATGATATTTGAAATTACAGATCAAGAAGGCGACGGTGAAGAGGAGAATGAGGGGCCCACTGGGCAAGAGCTTGGCGAGACACAAAAACCAAGAACCCAGCGGATCACCATACCGAGAGAGATGAATAATATGATCTAATGTTCCAGCTTATCATCCGTCAATCAAATATTCCGGAAAAATGAGTCCATTTGTGCCATGATTGCGGTCGTTGTAGCATGTATAATAACCTTGTGCAGTCACTCGGAATAAATATTTATTATTGGTGCTATGAACTCTGTTGGTACGAGAGAGGTTGTGTTAAGCTTTGAAAAAACAATTGGTACCGAGAGCCCGACAAAAGCAGTGTTCCAAACAGAGCCAGTGTCACAACACTCGTCGTAAATCAACTTCTGACACAGGGCAAAAGACCACGATATAAAGAAGTAAAGTTTCAGTAGTATGGCACACGCTTCTAACAAGGCTGTTGAAAGGATCGTAATAATACTGAAAGAGGTAGCTTAATGGGGATATTGTATTAGGGTAATTTGTTAATCATACCTATTCTATAGAGTTGCCAATTGCGTTTGGTCTAATTAAGTCTAATTGAAGTGATGAAGAGAGTAAATGATGATATTACCAGTAGAATTTTAAATTTGTATATAAAGATCCCAATGCCAAATAATTTCGTTATGCCCGTTGAAGTTTTGTGGGATAATCTGAAGATATGCTTTATTGTGTGGTAATTAAAGCTTGTATGGTATGGGCATTGAATTGGTGGTGCCCTTTAGTATATGGTCTTATGCTATGTCAATTAATACTGGAATATTCCACCCATGTTGATGGTTAATTTTTTACAATATGAGTCTTGTCAATTGATATAATGGCGTTCTTTCTTTGAGTATTCAAGTAATATTCGCCCATTGCCAAATATACCGAGTATCAGATTCTTCTATGCTATGACTTTTATCCACACCTTTTTCAAATATTGACTGGCTGAACTGCTTTGAATTAATATTATGCACAGTCAACTCAATAAATGGTCTTTGTAGGGCACAAACTCATCGGTCAATTCCAATTGAAACCGGTCCATCAACACTTTGGCCTTTTTCAACTGATTCAAGTTGCGATCCCAGATAAATTCGCCCAAATCACCCTCTTGTTGCAAGTATTTCAATAGAGCCCGCTGGTTGTCCAATTGGGTGGACAAGGTGAGGTTATATAGGAGAGAGTCGATCAAGTCATCGACCTTCTGGGTGGAGGAGGGATCGATTTGCAAATGGTGCAATAAGGCCGAAGCGTTTTTGGAAATGGACAAAGTTGGGTCCACCGAGTACCCCGGGATGTCCAATTGTGGCAATATCGATTCGAAAGCAAGAACGGCCCGGTACGACTTGGCCATGGACGTCTTTTTGGGGCCATTGACGGTGTTTTTCTTGAAAAAGCGGTTGATCCAAAACGAGGCCATCGAGGTGGCATGCATGGGAACCACCACGATGTTTTTGCCAGTAAAGATGGAATGAAGAATCAGCTCAAAGGTATAGTTCAACAACACGTTGGGAAGAGTGATGGCGTTGTTGTTGGACCTTGTTCGCTGGACCTCCATCACCACCACGTCCGGCTTTGTGGCCAATAGATCTTTCGCAACCATTACTGATAAATGATTGAGGTACCTTTTTGCATCAATTTGGGAATCCGGGGAAATGAGTGGCGAGTAGTTGGACCCGTACGCATGGTGAAGATCGATCTTGGACCATTGGTTGACCTTGGTACTGCCAATTGGGCCCAATTGGTCATGGATGGCCGCACAATACGAAAAGTTCTTGATACCTATATCTATAGAGAGAATGTTAGGAGAGGGAGCGATTATTTTAGCTAGCTGGAGACCAGCTATTATGGAGGATACGCGCATCGACTTGGTCAGTGGCGAAGGGATTGGTAGGCCACATAGCAAGGCGATCTGGTTGAGGTTGGATATTTTTAATTTCGATAGTTGCGAAATCATTTTTTTAGTGGTGGTTTTAGTGGTGGTTTTAGGGGTGGTGGTGGTGGTGGTGGTGACGGTTTTTTAGTGGTGGTTTTTAGTGGTGGTTTTTGGCGGTGGTTTTTTTGTGGTGACGAATGGTGGTGACGAATCGGGGTGACGAATCGGGGTGACGAATCGGGGTGGTTGCAGGAGGCAAGGGGAGGAGGAAATAAACAATTGAGACACGGCTAAACGGAGAGAAGGCCGGCGGCAAGGAATCAAATGGCTATAGTATGGAAAGGGAAGTTTGAGACCTAGTAATTATACTGTTTTAGGGCCTTTATGGCCATAGGAGAAAGAGAAGCACGGATTGATGTGATAATAAACTAGCGCGTCTTAGACGCGAGTGAATATAATCTATACGCGTTATGCACCAAAAGACTGAAAAGGTCCCGTTTGGGTCGAGGGCGTGCGAGTACCAGAAATACCGGGCTACTCTTTAGTCAAAGCCCAAAAATAGCACCACATGTGGCCAATGTCTAAGGCGGATATGTGAAAAGGAGGCACGGGAGGTTACGAGCCCGGAAAGATTTACCACAGCCACTGTTAAACCCCCACGCGCACAAAGTGCATATAAGCTATCATTGCAGATACAACCATAAGAAAGAGTCATAGAATAGCAAACTAGCGAGATGGACCTGAAAAATGACAGTAACTTAACCAATTATACAAAACAATATGGAATTGAATTTCCTCGAGATTAGCCGCCTTGTAACCCGGAAAAATCCTGTCTGTGAGACTGTCTGTCTCCCACGAAGCCTATAGGTCTTGATGCGATATTATTTTTATCGTCCTACATACACAGATGTAGGTGCAAAATGTTTACTGTACCAGCCATTGCAACAAAAAGTAATCGCAGTACTTTACATGGGTTACGATCAAAAATTAAAAACAAAAAAAAAAAATACATGAAAAAAAAAAAGCAATAAGATTGCGCACAAAGAAAAAATGGCTCAAGGGCCTTGCATGAAATATGCAAGAAGCGCGGTCAATAAACTTTCCTAAAATAGGAGGGAATTCACCCTAATCCAGGCGGGACTAGTTAGTATGGATAAGCCTCCAAAAACTTTTTTAGACGGCAACTACACCACAGTATAAATAGTCAAGGAATCTTCCAATTCACATTTTTGTTTTTTTACTATCAACCTAACAAATAATCACAATGCAATTCCAACAAGTCGCTATCGCTTTAACTGCTATCACTGCTGTCTCCGCTGCCAACGCTTCCAACGGTTCTAACAAGTCCAACGGTACTTCTTCCAAGTCTTCTGGTGGTGCTGCTCAAGTTGGTGCTGCTGGTGCCGTCGGTGCTATCGCCGCTGCTGGTGTCGCTTTATTATTCTAAACTAACTAACATGATTGTCAGAGTCGATTCTCTGGCTTTGAGATTCAGTTCATTGGTTGGTTTTTTGTAATATATTCGAAGCTTGTTCAATTTACTAGAGGAGCTAGCACTAATTTTAATATCACACTTAATACAATATTCTTGTTATTAATGTTAAAAAAAAACCGTATGAATTCTGTAGTCTGGGCAATAATTAACCCTACTGATTTAATGACAATAATTGTGGGTATGTACAATGTCCATTGTGTTGACAGGTACTACTAAAATGCATGTAATTGGTGTTGAAAATCATCTCTATAATTTCCAAAATAATTTCCAAAAGGATCGGCCTGGATGAGAGGCGGGCAAGCCAACTGAAAAACTTTTTCCCGGCTAACGATTCTGTTGGATCTCTACACCTTTTGGTCATGACTTGTTCGTTGGCAACGTCAGCTTCTGGGACCATATCACTAGCTACTTAGCTACTTAGCTAGTTACCAGGCTACTCAGCCCAGCCACAATTATTCACTGTGTGACACCATTAAAAACTTTTTCTCGGAGCTAAGCCCTTATTCTTATCTGGACTTATCTGGCAATGTTACCAGGGGATTTTTGCGGGTAACCTAATTTCAGGAAGTTCCCCTTACTTTTTACTTTTTAGGCATGGCAAGTCCACCAGCGAAGCCTAAGTTTTGAACGGAGCCTCCTCGGAACCTCCTCGGAGCTACTGGATCTAGTCATCTGATCTGATGGGCCCCCTTGATCGTTTTGGGGACTGTAATAGCTGGCATAGGCGATGCTCATGATCAAGTCCCTGGAAATGTAAGTGGTTGAAACCGTAGAACCCATCATAACCGTTGGTGCAGTGGACAGTTGCATGAGACAAGGCTATGAGCTTTGATACCTCCGTGGTGATGTGGCTACTGATGGGGTCATGAACGTGGATCTTGTTGGTGGTACCATTTTAGCCTCGGGGACGTAGAGGTGGATAAGTGCTTAATCTAATGTAATTTTAGCACAATAGTCGCTAGGGTCCTTTTGAAAGACAACCAGGAGTGTTTCTTTTCTTTTTTCTTGTTTCAGGTGTTGATGATGATGATGATGATGATGATCATGTTCGTAGGCTAGTGTTCACAGTATTCCATGAAACCTTATTTTTGGTGCTTGGGATATGTGCATACTACTAATGAGGTGGTCCATGTCTTTTTATATATCTTGCTATTCTGCTATTTTACAATCAGTGCCAGTAGAAGAAAAGAATCATTGCTAGTACAAGAAAAGACTCAGTTTCCCGGCCTTGCCTTTGGTCCCCAGCTATTGGTGCTACTTGGTGGTACTTATGAAGTGGTCCATGATATATTACTATACTTCTATTTTACAATCATGCCACTGGACTCAGTTCCCCGGCCTTGCCTTTGGTCCCCAGTTCTTGGTGGGGTTCTCTTGGTACCGCACCATCTTGACCTTTCTCAACTTGTTCACCTTGCTACTAACTTCATTGTCGGTTTCAAAATCCACCTCCAATGGTTCCTTCACCCTTTCAAGAATCTTGTACCCCGTAGTGTTCTCATTAAGATTGACAGAACAGTAGATATCAGCCTTGAGCTTGTCAGCCTTGGCCTGACTTTTTTCGTTGACCTCCTTGCCCTCAATCAGCTTGAGGTACTCTTGGTTTCCTTTTCGCAACCATTCTCTTTTGATCTGAAGAATGGTCTTCCAGGGCGCATTGGTCTTTATACAATTGGTCTTTGCGTGCGTCAACGATACCTTGTATCCTAATGACCCCACTGCTCTGACAAACTCGTTGATGGAGATCGGCGACGTCTTGAAGATGGAAGATAATTGGTTGAGATTAAAGTAGAAAGGCTCGTCTTCAAGCTCCGATTTTGCAACCGTCAACATTCCCCTAATTCTTTCGGTGGTTCCATACACCAGCTTGTCGGCGGAAGCGTTGAGTTGCAACATCCGTTCAATAAACTCGTGGTTGTGAAGCCTTCCGCCCCACATAGGCCCAGCAACGGTATAGAATGAATCGCAGTACACGCAAGCTCCCAGCATGGATCTTTCTAGTTTGGGATATTGGTGCTTCTTGGTGGTGGTCCTGCCTAGAGGCTGAATCTGTTTGTGGCCGCACCCATTACATCCATAAGCAATGATGGTGTTGGAGCTCAACTGCTTAACCTGTAAAGGTGAAGTCTTGACTCTGATGAAACATCTCATGTAAAAGTCGATGGAAAGACTGAGCACCGGCTCGATCGACTTCTTATACTTGGCGGCGGTGGTGGAAATCATATGGAGAATCAACCGGAGCCCGGCCTCGTGGTTGCTTTCCCCATTGATAAACCCTCCGTTACCAAAATTGTTACCCCCATATAATGCAAAGCACTTTTCTGGGTATCCCAGACCTGCAAGTACCCCTGCATCTGTACATGTTACAAGCAAGAGCCCATCATCTTCGATGCTTTGAAGCGCACTATCCATAAATGGAGCTGCAGTTCCATAAGGGTCCAAATCAATAACATGGAACTTGTCATCACTTGCAGCCATGTACTTGATAGCATCTCCCAAATTGGGCACCACTTTATCTTCAAGTTTATTGTGCATAACACTGCGACTGATTGCTTCCACTGCAGCTGGTAATAAGTCGTTGGCTACAATCCTCCGAGCTTGGGGTATTTCATGCCCATACCGAATAGCTCGAAGACCAGTGGCACTGAGGGCCTCAAGAATATCGAACTTGAACTCCACCTTTCTTTTCTTGGCGGGTTCTCCCTCTTTTTCCTCTTTTTCCTGGCCTTCTTTCTCCTGTTCGTCTTGCTGTTCGTTTTGCTGGTTCTTGCTGCTCTTTTTCTCAAGTGCATGCTGCCTTAATTGCGCCCATGCATTGATGGCTGTCACCGACAAGTCTCGATTAAACTGTTGGATGGGGTTGTAGAAGACCTTGTCCTCTTTTGGGGCAAGGATTTCGGCTTTTCCCTCACGAATGACCTGGAACTCGTCGAGGTTGAATGACATGGCCAATGGACGTGTTCGGAACTTGTTCCTAAAGGTTTGGACTAGAGACTTCACTTTGATGGTGAAAAATCGCGATGAGCATTTCAACAATCTTAATGTTGTAGGCACAGGAATGTGCGCAGCTTACATTGAAAGTTGCGAATCTACAAGTTTGCATCTATGTGGCCTATACAGACCCTGCACAGTGGGGGAGGGCTAACCTTGGATTGTTTCCCCATGGTCTCCATGGTCCCCTGGACATTCTATGAAAATCTCTTATTGGCAAGGTGGCGAATTAAACGAATAAACGAATAAACAAAAAGCAGTTAATTAGGTTAAAGCTTCCACTTAAAGCCAATATCAAACCAGCTTCAACAAACACTAGTAGCTTCGTATAAAATAAAAAGGGTCTATATTTTTCATATATAAAATAAAAATAACTAGGATCAGTACTTATCAATTTTGATTAAACAAGATTAGATCTATCTTTATTTAAATATAGCTTATAAGCAATATCAAAATCATTTACTATATCATGATTAGTAATTTTTTCTAAACAAATTTAATTATCATCAATATAATCAGTTTCAAGAAAATGATCAGTATCAGATTCATAACAATTAGGTGCTTCTGGGTAAAGATTATAAGGATAACATCTATTATTTTGTGTTTAAATATTTGAAGAAATAAGAATCATTTATCTCTTCACCACTATAGGGTAAACTTAATTGATGTTTAATTTAATATTCTTTATTTAAAGATAAGCTATAAACTAATTTGTATCTTGTTTTAAATTCAAACATATTATAAGCTTTTTTCCAATCATTTAAAACGCATAAAAACATTAATTGTCCATTATTACGTCCTAATATTGCATGTTTGCAATCAGGATAATTAAAATCGTGATATATATATAATCGCAGTAACTAGAAATAGCTTTATTGCTATTATAAGCTACTAAAAACAGATTTAATATACTATCAAAATTTTCGAGTAAAGTAAAGTTGAAACTATATTCCGCAAATTTCGGATTACCACAACATCCATTAATAATAGAAACAACTAATTCCCAATTATCATCATTTTGTTCTTGATTAAATTGTTCTAACTTTTTATCAAAAAATTCTATATCCATGAAAAGCTAATTTAACTATAGTATTTATTTATTTGCTACAATTAGTTAATTCAAATCCTTCTACTGCCTTAAATGAAATAGGTATAGGATATTTAGCTTATCAATCGCGTTTACTGTAAGGACTACAAGAATCACCGTTTTGAATTTTATAACTATAACATTGTCCATCTGCTTGTTTAGATGGCTTAAAATTTGGAGGTTACCAATACTATAACAAATAGGTTAGCCAGGCTGCAATTTTGTAAACTCAATTCCAGTATTATAAGATTCAAGAGATTCGCCTAAAACTTCTGTTTGATCAACAACACTTTTACCAGAAATTACTCTAACATATTCACAATCACCAGCTTCTAAATCATTACCCATACCTTTTCTTTTAGCGTAAGATAAATAACAAACTGTTTGAGAACTATAAATTTTACTACCAGTTTTACCTGAAAATGATTTAGCTTCACTCCAAGAACGAACTGCTTTTTGAACATTATTTAAATTCCCATCACTATTAAAGATTATACCAAAACTTTTCATAGGATCGCCATTAACATATTCCATATAACCAGAAATAGGAAAACCATAAGTATTAACTTCTTGTTTAAATAATTCAATAACATTACTTGAAAACCCAGTGTTTTGAACCATAGAACCTACCCACATATAACCAACAATGTTATGGTGTTGATATCTAAACGAATTTCTATTTGTTTGAGAAGTTAACCAATTTTGATACATGTTTAAACCAGATAAAACATCTAGTTTATTTTTATCAGTTTTAGTACCTGAATAATAAGCACAAGTTATGTCTCTTGGAACTTGATCAGCATTAACGCATGTTGATCCTACTGCAAAAGAAGTAAACAAATGAGGGCGAGAACTTGAATCTTGCAATAGATTGCTATAATTTATTTTTAAATTATTTAAAAGAAAGGTATTAGATAAACTAATGAATAAGACTAATAAGATCATTTATAATTAGTATCTATAAATCAAATAATTTTTTTTGAATATATGCCTATTTAAATATTAATCGTGTCCTAAGCAGTTTAAAAATTAACACTGTGACATTCTACAATTTAATCATCACATTTGAATAACTATATATATATTATTTTAAAAATAATTTGGGGAAATATTTACCATATATGTTTATATAAATGATGATATAAATAAGGGAAAAAAATATATACAAAATTGAAGAATTTGGGGAGAGATAAAAAGTGGGGGGGGGAGGGTAAAAGTAAGGTGAAAGTGAAGTAAGATGAAGAGAAGGACGAAGTGAGATGAAAGTAGGGAGAGTGAAAGGGAGGGGTGGTACATAAATGTGCTTAGTACATGATGCAACCCTAAAGGGAATTTTTGCAGTTTGTAATATCGACTGCCAAAAAATGCACCACGCACATGGACGCAACACCAACTTTCTGCACATAACCTCATTTAAATGTTTAATCTCCAATACGTTTAAACCCACACCATGTCCCAGCTCGAAGAATTGAGAAACATCATCGCTAGAGAGTCCAAAGAAGAGCTCGTGACCGACGAAGAATACGACTATGACGAAGATTACGAGTCGGATGAAACCGACGAGTACCATTTGACTGCCCAGGAACAATGGGAAGAAAGTATGAAGCAAATCCAGGGGTTGGTTAGTTTTGTCATATTTCCTTTGATTGGAAAGGTGTTGGGGAGAAGAACCAGTCATTTGATCTGGAGAAAGGTTGCTGATTGGTGGTTCATATAACGAAGAGATGGTGATAGATTTTTTTTTTTAATTAATGTGCATGATACAGCGAATCACATATCACTTTGCATCATGATGTCAAAGTTACATCATGCACCATGCACCCAACGCAAACTGTCAAGTCTAGTGTTTTGGCTGCAAAATATCAAGATACCTCCCTTTATCTCTGCAACCACTCGTTGTTCTAAAGAATTAGAGAGCTGATGGCATGAAAACAACGTCACCATCACACTATCCAAATACCAAAAAGGTGGTGGTCTTTTTTGCTACTCAAACCGAGCCCTATAGTGAAAATTCTACCATTCTACTTTTCGTGGTCATCATTCTATTAATTATCTATGGATACTTGAGGCATTAAACAGCTCATAAACTATCCACCAACTTGTTGAAGTCGCCCTGCAACTGGTTCTCCAACATCCCATTCAAAATCAACTTTATAAACGGCTCGATCAAGCCAAACAAGATCCGGTTCAAGATTTGTTTAAGAATCTTCAAGTATTCATCCACGGCTATCAACGAGTTGGAATCGCTGGAATTATTGGACGTGGAGGAAAAAATCGATGCATTCTCTTCGTATTCGTTGTTGGAGGACGTTCGACTGACCCCATTCATATTAATATTACTATTATTACTATTATTGTTAATAATGTTATTCTCGAGCAAGTTTCGCTGCAAAATCTCAAAGATTCTTAGGACCATCTTCAATAGCACCTTGTAAATAAATAGATTATCAAGCTTGATATTGATTTCCAACTTTTCTATCAACAATTGCTTCGAATTAAGCTTGATAGGCGAGGATCCACTGCCAGAATCGCCAGAATCAGAGTGTAATTGGTTCAATGTCGAGTTCGACTGGCTATTGGAGAGCTCCTGGAGCTTGGAGTTGAACGAGCTGTTCAATTGCGCCCCATTGTTGCCTCCAATGTCAAAGTTCTTCAACAAAACTAGCAAGTTCTTTATGAATTTAATCTGATAAACTGGCTGTGGTTGTGGAGCCGAATTCACGATAATCTTGGGGTATTGCACCACAGGAGGAGGTGGCTCGCTAAAGGGATTATACTCGGAACCTCCAGACCCCAGTGTGGTTCGGGATGTGGACGGAATCGACGTGGTGCTTCCTTTTGCTCCGTTCAAATTACTGATAAACGTTTTCTGCTGTTGATGCTGCTGCTGGTAGAGCTCCTCGTCTAGCTGGAGCGTTTTGATGAGGTTTCCAAACGAGATTCCAAGTTTCAACAACCGGTTGGAGTCTATGGGGAACCTATCTGGTTGTTCATTGAGTTGTTCTATCGACCGTCTGCTGAGACGATATATATTGAGAAAATGCTCTTCTCCATACTCCAATTTGGGTGAAAAAGGCACCGCTGAAAGCAAGTGCTTGACGTTGGCTATTTCCTCGTCCAACACCGTCACGTAGCTAGTCATGGAGCCGTGAAAAGAGACGTGAAAGACAAAGAGATGGTATTTGAAGTATTCTTTAGGTTATTGCGTTGATAACTGCATTATGCACTAGACGAGAGAGAAATTGCGGCGCTTACATAAATTACAGGTTTTCCCTTTCTGCAAAAGGCATCCTAATTGATTAAGGGCGAATCAATGCAGATTACGAACGCGTCAACTACCAATATATTGTACCGAGCACATAAAGGTTGTGTATTGGAAATTTCTATGCATTATTACAACAGTGCACTGTAACTTAGCATATTGCTAGGTCGCTTTGATCGACAATTATGCTCAATCGGGTAATACTCACCTCCCACCGCTTTTGACTATTTCAGCTCTCCACTTCGCCGTCGTGCTTCCTCCAAACCACCCTCCTCTTCCAGCCGCTTCATCGTGCTGACCAGTATTGTCATAATCTAGTAGATTTGCTAAGTCACGTGGTTAATATCACATGACTGGATATCGGCCCCATGTCCAACACCAGCAACTAACCATATACTGGGTACACCCGTCATAGAGCCGGTATTGCCCTGCAATGATTCTATTCGGGCTCCTTCTCATGCTGATAGCGCTACTAGTGAGTGCATCGGCCATTCTTATTTTCGGAGACCTGCCGAGTCTTCGAAACACTTTTATTCACCGGACCCGACTCCAGCTAATCATCGTCTCCAAGCGGATTGCCTCGGAGTATCAGACGTTGAATGCTCGGTTCGAGGGAAGACTTGCGTTTTATATCAATGCCGTAGTCCCGGTGCTATATGTGGCGCTCATTACCTACTGTATTAAAGAGTTCTTTCACAGAACTTACCCTATCCTTGTTCAATTGGGGGTCAGCAACTTGTACATAGGACTTACGCTAGTATTGGTGTACGGAGCCACTTTTTTGGCGGTATTTTCGGATCCGGGAGATGCTGTTTTGTTCCAGCCTCGAATCAGCTTTAATAATAACCAGTTGATTTTCTTTGATAATAAGGTGTGCAACACTTGCAACATCATAAAACCTGCTCGGTCCAAGCACTGCTCGGTGTGCAACCGCTGCTATTTGCTCTACGACCATCACTGTGTGTGGGTCAACAATTGTATAGGATATAACAACTACCGGTGGTTCATGCTCTATTTGGTGGGGAACATCAATTTTTTGACTTATGGTGGGTTTATATGTTTTAGGGTGTTGCAGTATGAAAAACACCGACTTGGATCCCAAGGGTACTGGATGCTCATCCATTCTACCACCTACAACAACAAAGTAACCGGGGTGTTTGTGATTTTGTGCTTTCTATTCTCCATCATTGCCTCTTTATTCACTGGACTCCATCTCCGGTATATCTATCTTGGTGTGACCACCAATGAGTTAGATAAATGGTCCGAAATAGAGCATTTGGTAAGGTTGGGCTTATTGTATAAATTGGAGACCCCCATACGAGGAGAACCGTTTGTGGAGGAGGCAAGTACCAGAGATAACCAAATTGTATATATAAGTTTGAACAACGAGGATATTTTGATAGAGAACGGTGACATTGGAGCCCACCATATACACCAGGTTCATTCGGTGGAAACAGACTTGGAAAACATCTATGACAAAGGGTTCTGGATTAATTTAAGAGAGCGGATCTTGTGCTACTAATTTTGATGCTAGAAAATCGTCAAACTAATCAAGTACTATATTTATATCAGACAAAAGCTGTGGCTAAATCTACAAAGGGGTACTGGTGCCATATATATGCACTTATCAAGCACGAATTTATAGAAGACCGGGTTACTTATAAATTGTGCCTATGTGAATCATGTATTCTATTAGAAGCACGAACATATGTCAAAACAACGTCAATTTTGACAGGAAAATGTAATCATGCATTGTAATCTGGTCTTACCTTTCTGGACCAATATTTAGCCTCTTCAATATGACCGGCGGTATCTCGACTTTTCTCACGGTTCTCCTAATACCAAGTTCAACGACTTCTTTTTTCTCTTTTTCCTCCAGCTTTCCCCAGAACAACAGGTACATCTGCCTTATTCTGTCTATTATGGCAATGAAGATATCTAGATACTGGTGGGTAAAGCTATTCACCTGAGCGTAAACTAAAGAGTACAAGAAAAGCCGGAAATTGGCCACTTCCAGCGCCACGTCCCCCTTGCTGAACTGTTTCTGGATCAATCCCGTCAAATTGACCTGCGAGTTCAAAATGCCTTGACAAAAGGGAATATGGCCCTCTAGATACTTCTGTAGATTGCTATCCATATATCCTGGGGCCACAGGTACCCAATTTTCGAGTATATTATGCAACCAGGCGACGGGAGGCTTCAAGGGCGAGTCAGAACTCCAGTATTCGCTGTAGGGAACTAACTCATTGCGACATTCTTGGTGAATGTCAGAGGACTCTGGGCCCAAATGGTCGGTCTCAGAAGGTCCCGAAGGGTCTAATTGGATGTTTTCTCTGTTGTTACGATCCCTTTTCTTGATATACTTGGGCCCCTGACTTTGCTTTGTTGGTGGTAGGGCATCGGAGTCATCAATGTCATCAGTTTCTTCATAGAAGTCAATGCTAGGCTTTATCTTTTTCTTTTTGGCCTTTGGGATATTTATTCTTATGGTTGATGCCTCTGCTACCTCTTTTGGTAACATAGCGACCGGTTTAGGCCTTTTGTTGCAGTATGATCAAGGTTATTGCAGTAGAGGTGGATTCGGGTGATTGATACGTTTGATAAGATGCGAATTGCAAAACGCACAACTCGAACTCATTGCTCTTGACAGGTCCAATTTTGCAGCAATTGCCAATATAACAAGGACCCCTCAGACCACTGTGAGTTTCCTTATTAAGTGGGGAACTGTTTAAGCAGCATTCTTCTATCAAGTGAATTAGTTTTGAAGCTTGTGGTATGTTTCAAAGGTTGCAAAATATATAAGCTCTACAGACCATGACTGTCTTTGTTCCGGTGATTTTAATAAGACAATCAACATGGCTTTTAAACATTACAAGTCGGAAAGAAATGAGCTTTGGGGGAGGAAGAGTAATTACATATTATTGGAGGGTGTGTGCCGTGCCATAGTAAAATGGAAGCTACTCTTCCTCATGATTATGGGCTAAAATGAACCTTGAATTACCAGGAAAAGGGTTCTTAGATTTAAAGCCAGATGGGCAAATATAAGCAGAGGATGCCATTGAAATTTTATTATTGCATTAATCGATGATTCAAGTTGATTGTCTTCCATTATATTCGAAGAAGAAAAGAACATCAAGACACCACAAATCTCGTTGGGATAGATCCTGCTGGCGTAATTTCTATTATATTCACTCTACATTAAACGGCACAGAAATTTCTTCTGAGACAAACAAAAATGCATGCAACACCTATAAGTACTACATACCAAGCGAATGTTGGACTACCTTTGCCAGACATGAATATAGAGATATTAGCTGTTTGCTATGATGGTTCGCAGCCAAAAGACTTCTTAAAGGTATATTTCTAGATTACTGCAAGCACCAAGCTTACGGAAGAATACTCAATAATATAAGCTAGACTTTCATAGTAGATTCTGAGATCCATTTTTGACCTGTGATCGTTGCACTAATGGTATCTGTTCTTGTTTTGAGCGGATTTCTACCCAATTGAGCATATGACCCCAAGAAATAGCATGGATCTAATTACTGAAGAACGAGTGGTTCCACATTATTTATGTAGTCAGTCAGACTTCTCTCAATAAAAATTTCATAAAAGGTTTACCCATCTCATTGGAGACTACGAAAATATTAAGGTTTAGTTGAAGAGTAATACTTTGCAAAACTAGAACTTGAGACCACATATATCCATTTGAGGCAGAAATGTATACACATATTGACAGTGAAATAAGAAGAAGCACATTGATTACCATTCCCCGATCAATATATTATGAGAGAACTACATTGAACAAATTTCACAGCTACAAAAACCACGTATACACTAAGTAATGGCACCGTTAATTACTGCAAAAATGTGAAGATACATATTAATATTTATCAAAATAATTGGTTTTTCAGTACCCTCTACAAGCCATTGCAATGAAAGAATCCAGTTTTGATTATTCTGTTTGAAACAGACTTTGTGAATGAGCAACGCAATTTCATACCGGTCTGGCCGATCAAAGGAAGGTGTATGGACAGTAATTGAACCAAAAGGAGATACATAAGACATCCATGAGACTCTGGGACCTTTGTCTGACCCAAGCTCGGCTGTTGCACTTGGGGCTATGGGTTTTTTTGTGCCTATTGGCTCAATTGACAATTGAGCTTTAGAATACACCAAAAATAGTGCCAGAAATTGATGCAAAAATCAAGAAAGAAAGATATATAGCGGGTGACTTTCTCCAAAGTTTTCTACCCACACTATTGACCGGTTTTTCGGTATACTAATTGAATGACTCGTTTTGCTATTTGTAAGGTGCACCTGAATTAGATCAAACCAGAATGCACCAGAATACACCAAAATAACGCCAGCAAAAAAGAAGTAAAGAACGATCATTGACTAGCCAAGATTTCAAACACAGACGTTAATGACCACATTCACAACTGGATGACCTATCTTGTGCCCAAATCAGCTTCCACCAAAATGGCACCAGCAATTGCTGCAAAAAACACCAAATCACTCAAGTGCATATAAACTAGCCACCACACCACCCAGAAGAAACCACAGTAAATAAGCAGCTCTCTCAGTAGCCCCAGAAATCACACATCACCACAGAACACCGCCCCGCTAGACTGCCCCGCCATTATATCCACTGATACTCTGCCCAACAGAGTGGTTGAGGTCGAGGGTGTAACCTGCACTTTCCTGCACACAGGCACCCCATATTCTACGAAACTCAAACCGCAAATCGTTGGGGTTAAAAACTTTTTAGTCCTGTTAGTTACTACCATCTTGGCTCAACGGGGTTTGACACCACAGTAGACCAGATACACAGTGGGCACCACCGGCAGCAAGCACGTGCGGGCAGCACTCTCCAAGCCCGATTACTAATCTACCCCCAAACTTCTGGCTCCTCCACTTTTTTTTCCCTCCCCCCCCACACTTTTTCTCATGAATTCATACCCATCACATTCCCCCAGTGGCAGCCGACCTGGCGAGAACAAACCGCCGCCAGCCTCGGCCAAAGGCCCCGCCGAACTCAAGCAAGAGCCAGTATTCCCCCACACCATCAGCGCCTCCGATTTCAGCAACGGAATGGCCGAGTTCGAGCATCACCCCAACGCAAACTATCTCGACTCCAACTGGGCGTCTAGTTTGCTCATGGATCCCCAGGCAGAAATGCTCTACAACATGGACCTAGGGCCCGGCGACCACGGCGACCATGGTGCTAGTGGCGCCGCCCCGGACACCCCTGGTGCCAGCTCCATCATGCAAAACATCCAGTTCCAGAACAACATCCACTCCGAAGCGCCCAAACTAGTGTCCTCAGCGACACCACCGCACCCCGCGGGGTCAATGGGGCCAATGGGGCCTATGGGAGTGCTGGGACCACTCGGATCCCTGGCGCACGACTCCGATGGGCTTGGCGATAAGTCTGCGGCGCTGGCAGCCAAAGGCACCAAACAACGCAGACCCTGTGACCACTGCCGCCGTCGCAAGACCAAATGTGTGATCATCCCCAACACCAACAACTGCGTGCAGTGCGAGTCCAAGTCACTAACGTGCACCTACACCGAAGTGGCATCCAAGCGCGACCGCGAGCTGGACCAACGCAAAAAGGCCAACAAAGACTCTGACCATTACAATCCCAACTTGGCCATTCTCCAGGCCGACCAGCCAGAAATCGTGGCTCCAAACGTGCCCATACGAGACGTGGCTCCCGTCAAGGATTACTCGTCCATGAACAACTCGCTCTTGAAGAAAACCCTCTCGCTCCAATTCCCCAGATCCAGCTTCTACGTGGGGCCCACCTCCTACTTGTACGATGTGAATCTCTTGAACATGATCCTCGATTCCCAAAACAACAACAATAATAATAACCAGAACAAATCCAATGCTAGCCTGCCCTCCGGCAACGGAACCACCAAGATCGAGCAGATCAACTTGAACGACTCCATATCCCTCCGCAAAGTCTCCGATAAAGTCCAGTTTGTATTAAAAGACGACCAGTCGCCCCATTCGTACCAGAGCATGTCCAACGATGTCGACAAAATCGAGAAATTCGTCGCTCCTCACGGACAAATCTTGATTGACCTTTATTTCCGAATCATTCATCCTTCATATCCCATTCTTCACAAAAAAGTGTTTCTTGAAAAATACTCTCGAACCCACCGTGAATTCAGTGCGCCGTTGTTGGCTGCCGTATATGTGTTGGCGATTCAATGGTGGGACTATGATCCCCAGCTCAACCGATTCCCCAAGCCAAACGTAGACGTCATCTTGCGAATCGGCTTGAATAATTACCTTTTGGAAATATTGAAACGTCCTAAACTAAGTGCCGTCCAAGCTGGACTTCTTCTACTCCAGTGTAAGGACGTGATTCGAGCGGCCAACCATAAAAATGCCAATGAAAAACTGTCGCCTTCCATCGAGGCCAGCTCGGGGCCCGTGGGTGACTCTGATTATAGTGATTGGGTTCTTTGTTCTCAGGTAGTTTCATTATCGGAAGAACTAGGCCTAGGCTTGGATTGTAATACCTGGAAGCTTCCCAAATGGGAAAGAGGACTCAGAAAACGTCTCGCGTGGGCCGTATTCATGGAAGATAAATGGCTATCGCTCAAAAACTCCAGACCGTCCCATATTGTCGAAACCAACTGGATTGTCATGCCCTTGGCCGATGAGGATTTCCCAGAAAAGCACGGCGATGGCGATCTTAAGGAAGGCTCCTCCGATATTGATAACGGCAAGAAGATCTTTAGAAATTTCATTGATCTTTCTACCATTGTGTCTGATATTGTGACCCAGTTTTATTCGATGAAAGCGATGGTGGAAATCACTGAGGTCAACCAAGTGTTGAAACTCGCCAAACCATTGCAGTTACGCCTCCGCAACTGGTACCATTCGTTGCCGGTAGAGCTCCAAATGAGTTCTGTCCAGGCCCGCAAATTGTGTTCCAATGGATATCTTCATTTGGCGTATTTTGCGGCTGAATTGAGTCTTCATCGCAAAATTAGTACCGTGATTTACCAGCAATCAATGTCTGACAACCCCCCACCACCGGAGTTGGTGACGGTATGCCGTACAGCAGCAAAGACACGTCTTTTGGGGTCAATTGAGTTTGTAAGAGACCTCAAACCCGAGCATATCCACTCGTTCTGGCACTCATCGGCCACCTCCAATTTCACACTTATTGGGAATTTTGCAGCTATTTTATTTATGTCTGCGCCAACCAAAGAAGAAGCCGATTTCTACCGGGACCAAATTTTCAATTATAGATGGATCTTGAAGATATCTTCTAAAGGATTCGACCAAGTGGCCGAGGCATTGAACCAGCTCGATCTCGTATTCGGCCATATTCCCGGGCTTCTCAATGACCACGCCGAGCTTCCCATGGTAGTTCCCAATGTTCCGCTGGACTCGCAAAGACCGAACATGAGCCAACACCCTTCATTAGCATCGCATGGCTCTTATAGCGGCCAACAAAAAACGCAAATCCAAGCATTCCACGGACGCACCAACAGTTATGCCGACTCTGTTGGCCATGGATCACCAGGACCAGGACCAGGACCAGGACCTACAGGAGTATCGCCCAGAAATGGGTTCGCATCGCCACAGTCGTCGCAGGGTTTATCGCCCAAAGAAATTATCAAGCAGCAAAGGCTGGTCCGTGGCAACGACATGGACGGGTCGAGCTTTAACACGAGATCTCCCAGTGCCTTGCAAAACGTGCCGGTGTTGTCACGCATGGAAAGCAATCAGGAATCTGATTATAATGTATAGTATGTATGATAGTGTACGGAATAGTATAGGAATAATTATAGGCATAACTAAGGAATAACTACAGGAATAACTACAGGAATAACTACAGGAATAACTATAGGAATAACTATAGGAATAACTATAGGAATAACTATAGCATTAACTACAAGAATAACTACAATATAGGAATAACTAAGGGATACAGTCTTTTTCCAATTATTAATAATAAGACCCCCACTATTTTCAAAATGATAACTTCAAGAATTTGTTTATTAATAGATGACTAATTAATTTGATTCCACCTTCTTGTTTCCCATGTTGGATCCTATTTGCCTTATTACCTGACCCTAAAATAGGGCCCGCTCAATACACTTGCTAAAGTTCTCATCAGCATGTCTACAGAACCCAACATAGCTTTCTGGTGATATTTTATTTGTGGGTTCCATTATTTTGTCCACCTTTATCACGAATATGAGCTAATTTGTTGGGGGGGGTTGCTGGGTTTGAAGTAATTTAAAAAAGACTGTAACTATAGGAATAGTATAGGAATAACTCAGGAATAACTATAGAAATAACTAAAGAATAACTATTGAAATAACTATAGGAATAACTATAGGAATAATCGGGCGGAATAATCGGGCGGGATAATTATAAGAATAGCTATTGAAATAACTATAGGAATAACTATAGGAATAACTATAGGAATAATCACAGGAATAATTATAAGAGTAACTATAGGAATAACCACAGGAATAACTATAGGAATAACCACAGGAATAACCACATCATGAATTAACCTAGATAACTTCTTATCATATCTTATCATATCATATCATATCATCAACACAAAAATTATCTACATGCCCAAAGTCTTAAACAAACGTATATTTTCGTATCGGCTTCACAGAAACCAACTTCTATCGCCACCAAGAAACGGTTCATAAAACAAGTGTAAGATCCAGGACGCAAGATGCACCAAAGTCTTAAACTTAATCAAATGGTGTCAAGTATGCTTCAGCAATCACTCTGGCTCTAGCATTCAAAAACAACTTCATCTCACTGATCTCCTTGTCTACATCCTCCATGAACTCAATGATAAAATCAACCAACTTGTCCTTCAACATCTGTTCGGTATGGAAGTTGGTGATCAAGAACGAAATGTCGTAGCCCTTTATTGGCACTCTTCTTAATATGAAGAAGTTCTCAGCACGAGACGTCAAGAAACGGGTGAATTTATGCACCAAAATCTGTTCGATTTCATCTGCTTGCTTGATTTTGATCGACACTCTCACGGAATTGATCGAGGGCTCAATCAAGATCTTTTCATTTTCATTTCTGGCTATTATCATCGGATTCAATATCAATTCGGGACTTTGCGTATGGTCCACTTCTATTTCGGGCCGGTTATGTCTTTCCACCAACTGCGACGAGAAATCCTCCAAACATATCGCTGCAGTTAGTGACGATCTGACGGCTGCCAAGTATGGCTTCAATGATTGGGACTAGGCGTTAGTATAAGCAATGGAACATGAATTAATCGATAATGGTTGCAAAAATGATGGAACTGCACAATAAAAAAAACCCACTTTGATGATGTTGCTTATACAACATGATGTTGTTTGAAACTTGGGGTGCTTTGGTTACTTGTGCTGGCGAGTTCCAATTGGTGTTCTGCATGTTGGAGGCCATCAATTTCGAGCCACGTGGCTGCCAGGCTCACGAGCGATACATCCGAGAGCCCGGCGTTTGATCCGCCGTTTACTTACCATGATGGTGTAGTGGTGATAGTGGAGTTGTTAAAGGTGTCGATTTGAGTGAGGACTTAAGTCGTGTATGGCACTTGAACTGGTAGCGCAGATTTTTGGTGCAAACCAAAAGGTCACGTGACCTATACCCACCTGATTTTGCAGCTACCGCATCGAATGCAAAATTGCTGGCGTCCGTTTGAAGTTCAAAGGTCTTGTTCTTATCGTTCGTTACTCTTTTGATAATTTCAGCAGATGCTAGAGCGGTTTTTGACTTCTCGAATTGCAATCGCTGGCTAAGTTCTTGGGGTACGAAATACTGAGACAAGGTGTTAAGATTCTGGCATTTCTACTTCTTCTGAGTTTCTTGGAGATGATCGTAGCAACATTTGGCCCTTTATCGTAGAGAACAAAGATTACGATTGGATGGTTCCATATTATTGGCTGTACAGTACCCATACAACTAGATCAAAGGTTCCATAACTAGCTAGACTTGTCCAGTAAATCTACACCAAAAGTGATATCAAGGCTTTTCCGGCAATATCTCTGGGTCTTTCCTACCCTTTTTGGAGCCTGATTGGGATAGAATAATTGCGTACTGATCAAAGTTGTATTTACCACGGGCAACGCAAAATTTGTACAAATTATACCCACAGTTTAAATCCACCAACGGGTCAAATTTAGTACCTTTGAATTAATCCGTTCCCTGATGAGGGATCTTATACCCCCCAATTATATATACAATTATATATATAATTTAAATAGTTATAATACAATTAAACACTATCATGGATCCGACCCATGATGGCTCTGCTACTGGAAAAGCAGCCATAATAAAATATGTATCTCTACTAATAAAAGGTTCCTTCAGTGCTTCATGAACCCACTTTGAGTAAGCAAGGGGAATTTCACAGTGAAATATATGATTTAAAATACTCCAACTGGTTTGGGGTTGGGGCCCAATTTTACATAATTAGGGCAATATAAGTAAAAGTAGCCTGATTTAATAAACCAAAGACGGTTGGGAGAGCCGCATAAGTTCTTGAGAATTGAATTTTAAAGAACGAACACTAAATTAACTTGGTAAGTGAATTTCCATTCCTATCTAAACAAGCAATAATTTGTATAAAAATCGACGGTAAGAGCTATTATCTATTTATCCTCCCATTTTATGTAACTTATGAGAATAAATACTAAGAAATATAAAACGGTTAATTTAATATGAGCTGCTAGATCCGGTAGGTGAAAGATTTGGACGGCAGCTACTCAAACTGATGAATAATGGTACTTGTTTGAATAATATAGAATTTAAAACCCAGATGCTTGTCTTTTAGTCATTTTTCCGCGTCAAAAATCTTTAAAAGAATAATGTTTAACTGAAAGCTACCATATAAATGGTATCAAGGCTGATTAGTAAAAGTATCTACGATTTTCTTGTACAAACACCAGCTCAATTAAGCTAACAAAGGTAGAAACAACCATTGATTACGTAATCTGGTTTGGATTGAACCAAAACCAACGGCCCCCGAGTCGGGAATGTCCAACCGGGCAACGGAGTCCCATATGGGTGGAGAAGATCACTGGCTAGTGGTTAAGAGAAGTAACATGGCTTGTGGTCACGTGACTTATATCTGTTCACCTAGTTAACATCTTATATGTTACACAAAAACATTAAACATCGGTATGTGCACTACCTAATACGTTCCTAGGGTGAAGTAAGGTTCTAGACGACTAGTGTTAGACGATCAGTGCTAGGCGTCCCGTACACCCGAAGGTCACTGGAGTTAAGAGGACATAAAAAGGTATAAATAGGGGTCAAGCTAAATGCTTGATTCATAGAGTGTTGGATAAAGTAGAATATACAATTTGGAAGTTTCCTTTTCGTAGGCATACATATATATAAAGTCACGTGCCACTATATGCAAATCAAACCCATCAACCCATACTGTAATACTCAGAAAAACCCCTTTATAGACTTTCTTTGTATACTAAACTCCGGTGGGGTTCTTGGGTATTCAGCAAAACCCCACACACTCCATACCATGTCGTGTACCTTCCGGTTTCTTATGTTGTTGATCACCACATAGATGATCTTCTGGCGTTACCGTCGTACACTTTGTAAGAAACGATATTGGGATTCGTCTAGTGTAATGACTCACAACGGTATATTCTAGCTTATTCACCACTATCATAGCATTTCTAGCTTGTTATCTTATATACTTGACACTTCATAATCGATCCTGGTCATTGCCGCCAAAAGCGTCACAATTATCTCAAATTATTGTGAACAGTACTTTGGTTATCCAGACTTCAACAGCCAACGCGGAAATAGTCATTTTTAAACCACTCCTTTTCTTGGAATGACTCCAAAAAACAAACTCAAAGGAGCCGCCGCGGCCCAGGCTGTATGGATATCCCACGGACACCATCTCAGTCACTATGAAAGTCCAAGCAATGTTACTGACTATACTGACGACAGTGAGTATAGCGACGGCATGTACGATTCACCTTATGATCCGCTGAATCCAATGCTGAATTACGATCTGGATGAACAGCCTCAGTCCCACAACTACGCTCTGCCTGGCGATGGGCCCGACGAATCAGCGTTACGCTTTGAGCTAATCCATGAGTTGCTAAAGGGTATGGACGTGACGATAGGGGGTGCTACGTACTCTATGATTGACAGAAACTCGACTAGTCAGCGCTTTATCTTACAGCCCAAAAGTGACGATAGTAACCAATGCGACGAGAGTGACCAAACAGACCGGGACTTCCAATGTCAAATGATCACCTCCAAAGCTCTCAATATCTTCTCTCGCCGCTTGCCTCCACTTTCGCGTGACAACGCTTATTCTATCGAAGAATGGCGTGATCGTTTTGATCAACTCTTTCAAATGTATCCTGCAATGGAGCGGTTCATAAAATATGGACCAGATGATCAACGGTGTCGAAACTTAAGGCTAGGCGATTGCCAAGGAACTGACGCTATCCGTGTTTACAACGACTTTCTTCCTTTTTTCACAAAAGTGTTGAGGAAGCGGAAGTTTTTGCGGGAGGTGACTTCTGGCCAGTACTCGCCTCAGACTCAAATCAAACAGGTGTTCAAAGTCGCCTTCTATTTGGAAATTCCTATGCTACAAAAGTACATCAAAAAATATTTCGAATCATGTTGTGAGGTGATTGAGAGAGACCTGGTATCATTTGAGATGGATTGTGGCTCTGATGATCTTGTCCCCTCAGCGTTAGAGCGGTATCTTCATATGTGCAACTCGAAAAATTCAATCACTTTGATGTTCAAAGTCTATAAGGGGCACTCAAACCTAGACATTATTAGTAATGCAATTGCCAGAGCGTATATCGATCACTTTCAGTATGCATCTGAACCAAAAGACTTTATGTCAGACCCCGAAATTTTTTTTCACAAAGACTTTGATATGAACTATTCTGCTTGTTCAACAAAGGGCTAGAAAAGTAACCTGGCGAAAGTTAACACGAGCAGCGTTCGATCCAGAGTCATCACCCCCATTCGACACGCTAAATAGACTTTCAAGTGTCTAACTACCCGATGAAAATCGGTGAAGCTTTCTTTTTGATGCTGGAGCTGGTTTCTCCTTTTTCCCCCACTTATATTTGTTATACACTTTAAATACTCGGCAAAATGACAGTAGCCATAACCGTAAGTGATGCTGTATCAGATTCTATGGTCAGTACAGCTGTAAACCAAGTGATGATAATTAGCAATTGTTGGGTGCCTCAAGTTTTCTCTTACGTTTCTTTGGGCAAAGTCAAAGTGTCAAAAATGTACCTAATTACCAACCCTATCAAACTGCCTATGCAAAATGTGGTCGGATTATTTTCCAGAGTGGATACTGAGTAACTATAACAGCACCTAATCTAGTATAATTTTGCCTAGTGAAATTGCAACTTGCAATATAGTTTACCAAAGATTGAAGAACTCTTCCACTAATTACTCGACATCATTCTTGAAATGGTTCTTCTACTTGGTGTATTCTTATTATTCGCTTGAAATTCTGGTTCCATCAGTTTTGATAATTACCTAGCAATTTTAAATCAGACAGGGTTTAAAGCTCTTTCATTACGGAATAACTAATCACTAGATCTAACTAGTAATTCATGGTAATAGCAGGCTTTGCTTCGTCGGTTCTTGGTCTTTTGTTTTCGAGCTTTTCCTCCAAGTCGTCTCGGGATACTCTCTTTCTCAGCTTGGAGTTTATCCTCGTCACTAACTCCTTGATTAATTCTGTGACGGATCGTTTTACTTCCTCGTTAACATCGCCAGAATATTCCTCGTAGTGCTTCTCGATGGATGATCGTATTGTTTGGAATTGATCTATTGACTCAAGTTTTTTCAACACTTCATCCACATTAATATCTTCCTCAATAGCATAATGAAGAGTTCCCTCTTCACTCTTGCTAGCTTTGAGCTGGATCAATGCTCCTTCCACCGTACCTGTATTCACCAATTTGATTTTTTCGTTATTGTAATGCAAATAGTCAGCAAACGCTAGAATCAAGTTTCGCAATTCTTTTTCATAGTTGAATTTTGCTGCCTCCTTATTACTATAGTATTCCTTTTTGACACTCTCGTAAAGAACCTCTATTTCGTCACCTTGGAAATCAATGCTCTTCAACCGGTCATCCTTTGCAGAGGATAAAATATCCACGAACTTGTCCTTGGTCCCAAGAATATACTCAAACGAAGCTCCTGCCTTTCTCAAGTCTATCATAACTCCATAAATCCATTCCTTCTTCAATTTCAATAATTGGTTCATCTCATCAACAATATCCCAGAAGAATTCGAGGGGAGTTGACCCATTTCTACCACACAATTCGATGAAGGCGTCCTCGTTTTCGATTTTTTCAAACACCTGTTTGAATTCGGTGTTGGCGTTAATAGATATTTTGCTCAATAACAATTTGAAATTGTCTCTGGCCTTGCGATCAGCTCGATAATTTGCCTTTTCTATCTTGGTGGCCTCGTCTTTAAGAGTTTTGATGGCATTCGGGTACAATTTTGTCCGATACAATTCAATTATATCCACCTTGTTCAAGACCTTGAAGTGCTTATTTGCTTGGAATCTGGAGTCTACTTTTAGACTTTCATAGAAATCTTGCCATCCCTTAGACTGTTGTACCACCAGGGGATTGATTTGAGTCAAATATGCCTCTAGCTCCGAAAGGGCTTGGGCTTTTTGTGATTCGATTGACTGGTGATGTTGTTGCTGAATGTCGCTCCTGAAATTATTGTATATATGGTAAATTTCATTATCTGAGAGCACCGAATGCTTGAAAATCGAATTGTCCTCCAAAATCAACTGTTTTTTTACACTGGACCACCGAGTATTATGCTTGATGATGCCCTTGTCTTGATATTCTTGCAAGACCACTAAGAAGTTCTTTTGGAATTTATCAATAACTGCCGATTTATCTGATAATTCCTCCTTCAATATGCTTACCAAATACTCATCATACAATTCTTTTCGACGGAGAGAGTCCTTGACGGCCCAATAAACCGGGTTCTGGATGAATTTTCCCATGACAGTCTGGAAAGACCATGTAGAATCCACTTTATTGTCCCGTAACATGTCTGTAAATGCCTTTTCCGCATCTTCAACGTCTACAATTGGAGGACTCACGAGCTGGTCCTTTTCAAACACTTCTTTCGAAAGCTCCTCCTCCACTGGATCTGTCTCTTCAGGCTTGGTTCCTGTATTGTCGGTAGTTGAAGTCAGCGCAGCTTCGGACTCCGCAGCCCCAAGCCCCTCAGGCTTGTCCCACGTGGTTTCACCAGTGCTCTCGTTGTAGTAATATGTTTTACCATCCTCGGTGGTGAATGCTTGCCACTGTGATTGCTGGGGTAATGTCCAGCTGGTCTCATTGGTAGTGGAGTTGTAGTAATAGGTCCGCCCAGAGTCGTCCTTGACAGGTTCCCAGGTCATTTTGTGTAATCTAAGATGCTTCTTGGCTTGGAATATCTGATACTAGCTGCTTGTCTTTGCTGGTTGTGTTTGTTGGTAGTGTTTCCTGGTGGTTGTTGATGGCTCTCGAATTATCACCACTTAAGTTGGTCAATTAATCCTGAAAAATTCCGGTTTTTGGACAGAAGGAAGTTTCAGGTGCGGAAATCTGTCGGATCAAAGGGTAATGGCAGCTCAACGGTCCTTCCTAGGGTTTTTTTGACGCTGCTGCTTCGTGGTTCCTGTTTTGCAACAGATTCAACAGTAATGGAGAAGATGGGGTCACGTGTACGATCACGTGATATACATACCCTAACTTGTTGTTTTGGAGGTTTGTGGTGGATGCATGAAGGTAGATGGTGTGTATTCTTGGTAAATGAGTGTTGTTGTAGGACTTTTTAGGGGAGGAACTATTTGGTAGGTTATTTGGAGCTCTGTTCCAAGTATGGTATTGGATAGAGTATGCCTAGTGGCATGAGCACGGTCCAATTATTGATTTTAATAATTATTAGCTGTTTCATTGGGTGTAATTGATGTTCGTGGCTCAAATGGAGATGACACTTTCTTTCTTGGGGTTTTCAGTGTTGGTGATACTGCTGTTTTCCTATTTCTGGGACTGATTGTCGATATTTTAATGTCTGTAAATGATTATAGATATAATAATGTCTGGGTGAATCAGGGTTTCAATTTTGAAACTAATACGAAACCGCTTCAACTATTCTCTAGCTAAGTTGCAGTAGTAAAGCGTTCATGTTAAAGGTATCAACCTAAGTCATGGCTCTTTGTAAGGCACAATAATAAGTATAAGATGTATTTCTCAGCAGCAAAGGTCCAACGCTAATTTCAACGGCCTCTTCAATCCTTTCATTTGCAACGTGTATTGTGATCGTGACTGTTTGCGGAGAAAATCTGTCAAAGCTGTCAAAGCTGTCAAAAATGTTTGCAACTTTTCGCAGCCTAATTTTGCAATTGTACCACACCCTATGAAGATAACCTACACCATTTCAGCACTCCTTAGGTACAGACACTGTCGCCGAGTCCATATAGTGTGTCCCGAGCTCTACAATAGAAGGAAACACAAAAAGAGCCGGGAGATTTTGGGTGCTCTACCCATTAACTCCATCAATCGCTATCCCAAGGGTTCGAGAATAATAAGAGTGGATCCCGGGATGCCTATTCCTCCAGGAGCGATTCCCGTGGTGTTTATGAATGGAATAGACCCAAGAGCGGGTTTTCGTCCTTTTTGGGGGTGCCAGATGGTGCAACCAGTGGCTATTGATCCCAGCAATAAAGAAAACATTCCATTAATCTCAGCTATGCCCATACCACCAGCCAAGTCTTGCTATGAGTTCAACTTTCCCAATCCTAGCAGCCCCTACACCTCCACCACATTCTATCCTGAAGTCGACACGAAAAGCCTGGCAGAATCGTCTGGAAGAAGCCAGGATGCCAGTACTGAATCCACTTGGTCCAGCGATATTCAGATCCAATTGCCCGAAATATACTAAAAAAAAGGAGAGAGAGATTTTTGTCCTTATAGCAGCCTTGACTACCTTGAGTCTATCTCTTCTGTCTCTCTGGTCTGCTACTCTACATAATAACCAAAGTCGACTTGATTTGACAAACTTGGAAAGCGAGCTGAGACTTTCGCCAAAACAGCCACTAAATTGTCAAATTAGAATACTTGATAGAAAAGTCAGCAGTCTTTACTTCAGCACGCTGAACGCCCCAAGGGTCGTCTATATAGCAGTGGCTGGGGATGGTATGGCTCCTACTTTGACCCATTACGCATTTTGCACGACCGAGTATCGATCTCATCCCATCAACACCATGAGGATCACCAACGACCAATGGCGATACATGAGCCTCGAACTGTAAGTAGCAGCTATTCCAAGTGGTCTACACGGGCGATAATCTCGAAGAAGCCGTCCAAAAAGAAGAACTACGGGGCACAGACCGTCCACCAATCGGACTTGCTCAACAGGTGGATCAAGGCTTTCGATGACGGTGAAGATGGGCCCTATGACCACCAAAGACATCCACATACTAACGGTAGTGTGCCGGACCCAGTTGTAATCCAGGAACGGCAATTCAAAGACCAGTTTGACGAGATTCAGGTGGACAACTTGACATGGAAACAAGTGATCCTGGCCAGTATGAGGAAAATGTATGGCATTGTAGGAGAAGCGTGTCATTTCGACGTTTTACATCACAAGAATAAGACGGTGGTGATAAGGATCCAGCCGGAAGATGAGGCAAAGTTCTCCAACAGTTTGTTCTCGAATGTGATGGAGTTGGAGTCGTTTATTGGAAGCAGCTCCACCATCAGTGGGTTGGAGTGTTACTTAAAGGTGAGGGCAATTTCGCCCAGTTTGGGAGCTGTGTTGGACAACGACATGATCGAGTAGTATCTGTGACTGCTGTAGGTACTACAACCTGATCACTTCGTGATAGCCTTATAGTGTCCAATTATCTGCTACAGAACAAACGAAGCAATCTATCCATGCAATTATGCTCTTTGCTTTTACGTTACAATCAAATGTTCTAGCATGCCTTTTACTAATGCTACACCCATACGTGTAAATAGAAAATCCTTGTTAATCAGGGCCACATTACCCCATTAAAGTCAATGCATTTATAGCTGGCTACGTGGCTAGATTATTATAATATATAACTGTAATAATGTCAGAGTTAGATATAATCTCTGCAAATGAATTTTTTTTCCGATTGGATTCTGGTTGTGTAAATTAACTGACAATTTCTACGTGTTAGTCAAGTATTCAAGGTGAGAGTAAAGAGTAAGTATTATTTAAAGCTGTATCCACGATAGATTTAGATTGGAAGAATTGAATATAAAAGGATTTATTCCACTATATATATCATATTTTACAATATATCAGACGACGATATCATTTAAATTGACTACAGTAAACGCATTGCTCGAATCGGAAAGAGAAGATCGTAATGTAAAATGAAATCATTAATTGTACCATTCTGATGTGAAACAATCAGTAAAATAACTATACTTGATTTAAATATTCATTTCAATCCAGGTGACATTTAACTAGATTATTTAATTCATCTAATTTAATTTAGCTAGAGAGGTGACGCGTTTTGTTGGTTTCTGTGAGACTGATTTTAAATAGATATTGTATTTCAGTATTTCATGACATGTCGTATAGTATGGGATTTACGAGTTGGTAAAATATGTTAAAATAAATTTTCAGCAATAAAATATTAAGAGATACAAGAAATAAATTAAATTCAATACATTCTCAGTATCACGCTACCGTCAATTATACATCATAGCACCATGCTGTAAGCTTAACCTGTATTTTTTGTTTTACATTCGTGGTTATTTCCATGCTCAATTCTTGTATAATTGTATAATTTGTATAATTCTGCATTTTTTGCACACTTTTCAGATTTCCAAGGCGGGTTTCAAAATCTTGTCTCCTTTCCTTAACCTGTTTCGCCCCTTTATATACAATTACATGACACAATTGGACATTTAAACCATGTCACAAGTCACACTATCATATGCATACTTCCGCGTCACGTGACCCAACTTTAACACAATCACCTGTCCACCACTACACTACCTCCTCCACCCAGCTAGCCCCGAGGTCCATATCACTACCGCCTGAACCTTCTCCTCCTCCAGCTTCCAGCCAGTCCTCGACCTTCTCCCCTTACTTTCCCCATAATCCGGAGCCCCATGTCCTGCATACAAGCCATACACTTTTCGCAGGTTACTCTCAACCTGCAAATATACTGACACCAGCCCCATTGACAATCGCATAGTGAAAGGCCACCTACCAAGTCAATTAGAAACCCACGCTAGCCACACTGGTGATTGACATAGAGCATCAGAGCCGCCGGCACGAACGCATATCCTTTTACCCGAAGAAACCACAAAACCAGCGCTATATCCTGGCCAAGTGTCTCCTTTTTCCCGGTGAAAAATCGACCACAACTAGACAACAAGAGCCAGCGTGTTTAACTGGGCAATTACAACCTAAAATTCCACAGTACCAAAGTAGTGCTTGACCAATAACGCCATGAGGATCTTCCATGCGTTGACGTTGGCTGTTTTTGGCGCCGTTGTCGCCAGTGAATTCAGTCCCAAAGTGACGGTGGTTAGAGACAAGAAAGTGATATCGGACTTCAACTATTTCGATGATAGTTCCAACATATTGATGTTGCGTGACAAGCTGCTCTACGTGTCATTCGATGACGGGGAATCGTATACCGAGGCCAAAGGCACCGGAGACATTGTGAGTTTTGAATTTGATCCGTTTGATAATACCAGAGCCCTCGCTTTATCGGAAGGAAAGACCCAATTTGTGACCAATGACCAGGGTAAATCGTGGAACAAGTTTGAATTGGAGGGATTGAACCAGAATGATCCCCTTCGTATTTCTTCCGTCAGCTTCAACCTGAAAAACCGTGATTTGGTGGTATTAAACTTTGAACGAGGCCCTTTCATGAAAACTAGTGTTGTATTTTACACCAAGGATGGTTTTAAGTCGGACCCCAAAAAAATCGGCCACGACTTCACTGTGTGTAAGTTTCTTAAATCGTCCAAAACTTTCACGACCCAATTGGAAGATCAATCACTTCTTTGTGTTGAAGAGAAGTTGAACTCGTTTGGCCACATTGTGGAGTCCAACTTGAGGATCTCAAACGATTTCTTCAACAAAAACAACCGGCTTTTAGATAGCCACAAGTCCAAGTCCGGTTCCATCATTGACTTAAGAGTGGAACAGACATTCATTATTGCCATTTTACAGAACGATAAATTCAACGACAAGTCCACTCTTGGTTTATTGATTTCCAAGGATGGTGAGTTGTTCGAACGTGCCGATCTTCACATTGATTTTACGTTTGGAATCTTAACCTTCTTGGACTCTTCTCCTTCTTCGTTGTTTCTTTCGATAATGGACTACCAGAGCTTATCCCACGAGTTCACGTTGTCTACATTATACTCCTCGGACTCTACAGGGTTGAAATTCACCAAGAGATTGGAAAAAATCGAAGGTGGGGCTATTCAAAAAGTCGAGATGATCGATGGTATTTGGTTATCGAATGTTGCAGAAGAATCCAGCGACAATAATGATGAGAGTGACGGAAACTTACTTGATTTGTTGATTGGTGGGAACAGAAACAAAAATGTGATTTCGAAATATTCGTTCAACGATGGGAAAGACTGGAATTTATTGACAGTTAATGACGATCCCAACTGTAAGGTTTCCAGTGGGTGCTCACTCCATTTGTTATCACCAACCGAAGAAGACGGTCTGGGCAATTTTGTCACCGGACCCACTCCAGGGATCGTCATGGCCGTAGGAAATAAGGGTAAGAAATTACTGACTGACTTAAGTAAAATGACTACTTGGATCTCCAGAGACGGCGGTGCTACCTGGAATGATGCCATTGAGGAGCCATGTATTTTCTCGTTTGGAGACCTGGGAAATATCATCATTGCCATTCCCTACGTTGGTGGAGAGCAAATGAATACCAAACTGTTTTATTTCTCCATAGACCAAGGTAAATCCTGGACAAAGCAGGATTTTGAAACCGAATTTTTCCCCTTGAATGTGGTGACTATTGTTGATGGAACCTCCAAGAAATTTGTGGTCAATGGTTTGATCGATAAGTCAGATATCAACTTCGAAAGTATTCTCTATGCCATCGATTTCTCAAAGGCATATGATGGCAAAAAGTGTAAGGATAGTGACTTTGAAACTGTTTTTGCTAGATTCAAAGAGGGCCAGCCCGGTTGTATCTATGGCCATAAGGAAAAATTCAACCGTAGAAAGCAAGATGCAAAATGTTTTGGAGCCAAATTGTTTGAGGATCTCAAGGTATACGATGAACCTTGTGACTGTACCGAATTGGACTTTGAATGTGGTCCTGGCTTCAAGATAGCACTGGACGGGGCCTGTGTTCCTGATAATCAAGTGCTTAAGGCCATGTGTGCAAAAGATGGCAAGAAAGAGTTGAAATTGTACGATAAGGTATTGGTAGATGGTAATGACTGTAAGTATAACAAGAAATCCGCCAGTGATTTTGTCACCGAGACCAAATTTAAGTGTTCCGAACTCGGTGATGGCTCTGGAGATGGCGAGAACTCTTCAAATGGCATTGTCACTGCTTCATTTGACATTGGCAACGAGGTTCTGCAATACGCCTACATGGAAAAGGGAGAAGGTTACGGTCCTGAAAATATTGTTCTTATCACCAAACGTGGCAATGCATTGATCTCCAATAATGGAGGGGCCTCCTTTGTCGAGTTGCCAGTTCCCGACCGGATTGTGCTGTTCTACACTGGATATTTACCAGGGCAAGTGGTTTTGACCACCACCAACGAGGTTATCTACACTTCTGTAGATGGAGGGAACACTTTTATCCGGTTCCATGCCCCTGGTCGTCCTGCCAGCTTTAGTACCGTGATCACCTTCCATAAAACCGATGCTGATACATTTATTTGGCATTCAGAAGAAGGAATGGGTAAATTGAAAGCTTATATTACTCGTGATGGAGGCCAGACGTTCACTTTGTTAAAAGAAGGAGCCAAATTCTGTGAAATCATGGGGCCCCATTTGCAAGAGCCAGACAGCGATCCTAATACCATCTTCTGTAGTGTTGTGGCCGACAATGGGAACTTGAAATTGCAATCTTCCACTGATTATTTCAAAACTACTACTGATATTTCCGATAATATTGTTGGCCATGCTATCACAGATAGGTTTTTTGTGGTTGCCACAATAGATGAAGAGAAAAATTCGTTGAGGGCCAAAGTATCCATCGATGGTAAGATCTTTGCCAATGCAGATTTCCCATCCGATCTCAAGGTTGATGCCAATTACGGGTACACCATTTTGGGAGCAGAATCTAACGCTGTCTTCATGCATGTTACCACCAAGGACGAACGGGGCCACGAATACGGCTCTCTTCTTAAGTCCAATTCCAACGGTACATTTTATGTCACGTCGCTTGAAAAGGTCAATAGAGATACCCGTGGATATGTAGATTATGACCGTATCGACGGGTTGGAAGGTGTTCTTATCAGTAATATTGTTTCTGACGAATCCAAGGATAAGAAATTGAAAACTCAGATTTCTCACAATGACGGTGGGGAATGGAACTTGTTGGTTCCTCCCACCACTGATTCTAAAGGTGAAAAATACCCATGTACTGGCCAACCGTTAGCCAAATGTTCGTTGAATTTGCACGGCTTCACCCAAAGACCCGATTTCAGAGACACATACTCTTCTACTTCAGCTATTGGACTTATAATTGGTGTGGGTAGTGTTGGAGAAACCCTTGAACCCTTTGATCAATCTGCCACCTTCATGTCTCGTGATGGAGGAATCACTTGGAAAGAAATCAAAAAAGGTGTTTATATGTGGGAATATGGTGACAGAGGTACCATGTTGGTTTTAGTACACGCTGAAGAAAAGACCGATACCTTGCACTACTCTCTTGATGAAGGTGAAACTTGGAACGACTATGTCTTTTCTGATACCCCTGTGTTCATCCAAGATTTGGCTACTGTCCCTTCAGACACATCCAAGAAGTTTATGATCTTGGCTTCTAAAGGTGGTAGAACGACATTTTCTTATTCGATAGATTTCAGTGGAATTTATTCCAGACAATGTCAATTGGATCTTGATAACCCTGACTCTGACGATTTTGAATACTGGACTCCTTCTCATCCTAACTTGCCTGATAATTGTTTGTTTGGACACGAAGCCAAGTATTTGAGACGTACTGAAAAGAGCACTGATTGTTTTATTGGCAGTGCTCCAATGGCCCAAGGTTTCAAGATGATTAGAAATTGTACTTGTACCAGAAGAGACTATGAGTGTGACTACAATTTCTTCAGAGATGCAGACAATACTTGTAAATTGGTCAAGGGATTATCACCCAGTGACAGACTCAATGATTTCTGTAAGAAGGCCAATTCTTTTGAATATTTCGAACCTACCGGATACAGAAAGATTCCTGTTTCTACTTGTGAAGGAGGGAAACAATTTGATAAATGGAATGCCCAGCCATGCCCCGGAAGAGAAAAGGAATTTAACAAGCACTACGGTAAAGAAGTCAGCGGAGGAAAATTGGCCATGGTACTTATTATTCCTTTGGCTGTGTTTATCTTTGCTACTTGGTTTGTTTATGACAGAGGAATTCGTAGAAACGGAGGTTTCAAGAGATTTGGACAAATCAGATTGGATGAAGACGATTTCCAACCCATTGAAAATGACCAAGTCGACAAAGTGGTCAATAAGATCGTAAGAGGTGGTATTCTTGTTGTTGCGGGAATAATAGCCACCTTCAAGACGGTCAGAAAAATCGACTCTGTATTATTTGACAAGGTTTCGTCAGCTATCTTCAGAAGATCGCCTGGTCGTAGAAACTATGTTTCTGTTCCAGATATTGACGAAGAAGAAGAGTTGTTTGGAAACTTCCAAGACAACTATGAAGACGAATTGGAAGAGGCAACTGACTTGGGACAGGAATTCCCAGAAACCCATGAGGAAGAGGAAGTGCAAGAGAATCAAGATGTTGAATCTGCTGACTCCAGACTTTTTGATATTGATGATCAATCAGACGAAGAGCCACCTAGTCAACCCACCCAAACTTCCGAGTGATTGGAAGCACTAGCTGGATTCCTAGGGTAATTCTTTTCATGCAAATGACTTGGTACTAATTAGTTAGATACCTACCTATAAACATATTTGAAAATATATATCGAGAGTATTTGATACCCCACAAGTAGCTTTTACAAATTTATTCAAGCGATCAAGATCTCAATTCTCAACACCTCTGAAAGAATCGGGTGGTTTATTTGGCCACTACTTACCTTGTCTTTGGTTGTCTTTGGTTGTCTTTGGGCTGTTTTGTTTGGTCTGGTAAAAAATAGTGGTTATAAAATTTTTATAGTATTCGTGATATATTCATTTCAGTACAAAAATTGAACAAGAAGAAGGCCACACCCAACGTCAGCTTGCATCATTACAACATTTAACTAGTTATTGGTGAAAAATTCAAAAAAGAAAGGAATTGACACGGACAGGAATTGAACCTGCAACCCTTCGATCTGGAGTCGAAAGCTCTACCATTGAGCCACCGCATCACCCTTGAGGAAAAAATTTATCACCAGCAGATACCCAGTATCTCTATACCTCTCTACACCACCAACTTAAACCAAGCTTATATGTCATATATTCATGATTAGATCATTTTTGGCGATGGTCTACGATAGATAAAACTTCTAGAAAAAGATTTGTGAATTTTTTAGTTCAGTATGACTAAATAAATCCTCGTTTTCAACAATACTTCTGAGCAAAATCAATACCAGCGGAAGTTAATCACTTTATCACTTCCGTCTAATCCATGGATATGACACACTACAAGTATGAAGAGATTGATTTGAATCAATCGAACTTTAGTTGGAAAAAGAATCAGTTTATTATTTTGAATTCTTCAATATAAAGTAATTTGTTGGTATCTTGATATCAATTTAAATGGACTGAAAAGTAATAAGAAAGCCCATATTAACTTCTCATTCAATCAGGGAATTCCACCATTACCATTGATATATCCTCCTTTTAGCTCGCTAAAGTATATTCTAGGAATCCAAAAAGTACTTTCATCCGTTTAACACATTATTACTTTTTCAACTATGGTTGATTAATTAATGGGTAACGATGATCAGTCTTTAAAATAATTAACCATATCTTTTCGTTCACTCAAGTATATTCTAGGAATGTAAAGAATAATCTGTTCGGTTTAATACATTATCACTTTTTAACTATGGCTGATTAATAAAGAATTCGATAATCATTCTTCCGAATAATAACTCTCATACTAATTGGTTGAGCCTTGAAACAAAAGCATACTTAACACCCCAATACAATATTCAATGCTACAATGTTATAGTATAAATATTATTAAGTGTCTATTGACATAAAAAAGACGACGGAAGAAAGAAATTGGTTCGTTACACAATTAATATGACTAAAGAAGCAGATGGGAAAAAAAATACCTGCTTCTGGTTATGTTGGTGGATAAAATAATGTATCTCTAGACTCTATTGATAACTTTTTGTGTATCAAGGGTGATTTTTAATGGTTTCTTTGAAGATCGATCTCATGGAACAAGTCCTCGGGATTCACTGCATTCATCATGTCATTCTCGTGAATTCTTTGGTGGTTGTTTCCGTTTTCTCCAAGCAGCTTTCTGAACAATGCAAAGTATGGGATAATGTACAATAATCCCAATAAAGTAGTCGATCCCAAAGCGCACGCCAATGAGACACCCACTACTTTTCCACGGGACATGACGTGTGATTTGGACTTGGTAATATCATCAGAGGACTGGAATCTGAATGGATCAACAATCAAGAGAGAGTTAATTACTCCAATATCCTTACCACTAGTAGTATAAACATAGGGAATCCAGTTCGTACCGTTATACAACGCCACATTGACCAAGCCATAATCTGCCATATCTATTCTACCAGCCAAAGCCAAAACATAATTTTTGTCAAAGTAAGGACTCTTGCTGGTCGAATTGTCCTTGGTTAACTGTAAAAGTTTGATGTCACGAAGCAGAGTATTGGCATTGAAATTAATTCCTTGGTCAATGTTGTTCCATTTGGAACCGTCGTATCCCATGATAAAGTCCTCACCATAGGCAATCATTCTGCCATTCAAATTACTATCATCTTGGTCATTGATGATGAATCTTTGAACAGACTTACCTGAAGGCAAAGAATTCAAAGAGGGATTGCTATTAATAGCTCCACCTTCGAAATTATAAGTAAAAAAATTGGTAGAATCTCCATTTATGGTCAAATTACCAGTGACCAACACTTGATTGGACTTGAAGAATTTCATGTCGGTAATTTCTCCAGCCACAGTAGCATTATTCTCGACCTGTTGACCGATCCATCTGGTGTTGGCAACATCGTAAACACACATACTCACACATTCCAAAGAACCAGCCAGGTCAAAGTCACCTCCAACTAACAATTTGTTTCCTTGGTCATACAACACGAGACTGTTGACCTTGAGGTCACCATTACTGTTAGAGAGTTGTGAAGGTTGGGTACTGGCTATGGTATTGTTTAAAAGATCATAGATCAATAAACCAGTTAAATTATTGGAGTTATTAACCCTGACAGACCCATTAAACCCAACAAACAAGTACTGATTGTCGCTATCCACATATAATGTCTGGATGTGGGCATCATCAGACCACTCGAACGATCCCGAAAGACTGGAGATTGAAGATTGGTTGGAAGAACTGTTCGAGAGTAAGGCTAAGTTAGTGGTGGAACCTGCATTAAAATTTCCTGCCACCACACTCAATGATCTATTGACATAAAAGGTGCTTGTGATAACCGAGTTTTGTTTGACATTCATGTTATAACTACCAAATGAGGAAGCAGAGTCAGAGTAGGCCTGGTCCTGGGTATAGAAGTCCATGATGTTGAAGGCACCCCCGGCGATGATTTGCTGTTTAGAATTAAGGTTGATGGCCTGAGATATATTCAATTGGTAAGATGAGTCGGCCCATGAGTTGCTGGAGGAGTTCCAGATCTTGTGGTCAGAGGAATTGGCAGAAAACACCAAGTATTCAACATTATTAATACTGATGTTAGTGAATTGGTTGTAGTCTGCATCGATCAAGTTGTTTCCAAAACCATACCAGTTCTTATTGGAGTATAATGCAAAGTTGTTAATAGATGAAGTAGATTGATTGTTGTGGGATAAATCCTTCAAACTAACGGCGTTATTGCCGTCATTGTTCAAGCCAAACTCACCCAAAAATACTTCTGCTCCCTTGTAGGTAAATATATTGGACACCAGCTGGTTAAGAGAGGCACCGAAGATGGTAATGGAATCATCCCGCTTGTATATACGGTCTCTCTTGGATATGTGGGCCTCTGTTTGGTTGCTAGTAGTGTTGTAAGAGTCAAGGTTGACGGTTATGAAGTTGGAACTGGAAAGTGTCAAGTTTTTGGAGTTGGATGTGAAAGACCCCAACAAAAGCAAGCTGCTGGAGTCGGAGTTGTTGAGCAATTTGATGGTATTGACCTCGGAGTCATTGGACAACTGTCCACTGAACAAATTGATGGTAGAATTTCCCACAAAGGTGTTGTTGGGGCTGATGATGGTTTTATTATTATTGAGCTTGGTGGACACCCGGGACTCATCGAAATCGGAGAAGTTGGCCAATGAATATTCAAAAAGCCCATGTAAGCTGACATAGGCCAACTCAGAGTCAGTGTGATTACGTCTGGAGCTGGAGTTGGTACTGTTTCTATCATAGTAGTTATCCAATGATACGATGTTGGCAGTGACTTTGTCTACTACTACCCAGGGGTCCTGGGTACCAGGAACAATGGCATCGACAAAAGAGATCTCAACCTTGTTTGCCCCTTCGGAATCGGCAGTACCGTTCAAGTGGCCGTAGAATAAATAGTCGAACTTGTAGTAATCATTGTTTTGGTAGATCTGTTTTGTGGCCAACTGATTATCTTCATTATCGAGAACGGTGACGTTGACAATCGATCTCTGGGCACAGGAATTGTCATCGACGCATCCAGGGGTGTTGATGATGATGGAGTAGTTCCCTGAATATGAGATGTTGGGGTAAAGAGTGATCTTGGCATTGGAACCGGTGGAAACAAGGTAGTCCGTGGTGGTGATGGCAGGATTCAACTCACGAACCGACCGGAAGTTGCCGGCATCAATCTTGGAGTAGTTGTCGATGGCGTCAGGGTTTTCTTCATCACAGTTGGGTTCGTTCAATGAGTCATTCCCGTAGACCACAATGGAGTCCAGATACAACTGGAACCCGCCAAGCGCACCTTTGCTGCCGTACCAGTCGGTGATGGTGACACCCACCTTTTCAAGGCCAACCTGGTTCAGAAAGGCAAACTCCTGGTAGTTGGCACCGTATCCCATTGTCTTGGTGTGAGTAGAAGCATCATAGTAGGTGGAGTAACTGCCGTCGCTGTCGACATAGATGGTGTCGTCGTAAGACAATTCGGTAGCGTTGGCGGAATTGTTGCGGGCAATAGCCTGGAGCTGGGCCAGTGGGAGAAGCGGGCAGTTGGCATCACAATAGTGGATTTGGTTGGTGGCAGGGTCCACGTATGAAAGATTCATGATCCCGTTATTGGGGTACGAGTAGATCCGGAATGTCTTGGTTCCGTCGTTACCTTCGGGAATGTATAATCGCACTTTGGTAGGAGTGACACCTTTCATCTCAGAAGGCAACTCCACGGCCCATTGGCCTCCTTGTCCAGGGACCAAGGTCCAATCCACGCTACGGGCAGGGCAAATGACGTCGCTGTCGCTGGTGTGGCCGTCACCATTGACGTTGGAGAACAGGCCGTGTTTCAAGGAGATGGCCTGCTCGGCGGTGATGAGCGAGGAGTTGGTGGAGTTGGTATGGCGCTTGGTGGAGTTGGAGTTGGTGATGTTGTGTACAAGCAACAGGTCGAGGCCCAAGGTATCGAATTTCCCGCCGAAAATGATGGAGCCGGCGTCGTTGTTGGCCTGGCCGTAGACCTTGGCGATGGCATTGACCACCGAGTTGTTGCCAAAGCCCCGGAATGGCGTGGAGTGGAGGGTCTTGGTGGCAGTGTTGTAGATGGCGGCTCCGTAGGTGTTGTTGAACACAAAGTCCCCGCCGAGGTAGATGAGGTCGTTGTCGACAAAAGTGGTGAGAACCTGGCCGTCTAACGCGTTGGAATCGGCTCTCTTTTTGGAAGATGCTGGTATTATGGAGGTGAACGTCTGCGAGGTGACGTTGTATATGACGGGCCCGCTGGCGGCCTGGTGGTTGATCTGCGAGTAGTTCCCGTTCAAAACCACCGAGTCGGCGCCCAATGGAATCATCTGGTCGATGTTGCCGTCGAACTGCGCCAACTCAAGGTGTCTGTTGTTGTTGGGATCTTTCAACCAGAGTTTCTGGCCGCCGCCGGGCGCTGTCGCCGAGGCATTGACATACGAGTAGAACGAGACCGCGTCAAACTCTCCAAAGAACCCGATTCTATCCCCAAACAGCGAGTACTGGAGGTTGGGGTGGTCTACGGGGGTGAAGTCGGCAATAGCCGCCGCTAGCACAAGGAGAAACACGAGCGGAAGCATGGAAAACGGGCGGTTTGAAGGGGCGCTCAGGGTGCTGGGGGCGCCGGGGGGCTGCTAGCTGTGTTTTGGGCGACGTAGCTTCGCCGGAGGAGGAGGTAATGGGGGATTACCGGGGGGTTGTTGAGGTCCTTGTTCAGCGGTAAAGACAAAACTTTGGTGGAGGGAGCGGTGGGGGCGTCGCTGGAGGGCCAAAAAAACGGGGGGCAAAACGAGGGAGTGGTGGAGGCGGTCTGGGTGGCGACGGGGTCTCTGGTGGTGGGGGGCAGCGGCCGCTGTGTTAACGAAGTGTTGTTGTATGGTTTGGTGATCCTGAAAATGGTATGGTATGTAGGGGTCGTGCGCCGTGGCTTTGTGGCCGCCAGTTGACGAGATGCCGGATTTCACTGCAAACAAGCGGGGCGTGTTGGGGGCACTAGCGCTGCTGTCTGCAGGATCCTGCTGCTGCCTTGGCCTTGGGGAATGTACTTGGGGCGTCGCCTGGAGCCCGGGTTATGGTGGTTGAGCAGACGGTGTTTATGTATGGGCCAAAAGCGGCAGGTCGATCAGTCACGTGACGCGCCTCGAAAAATGAAAATTGGTAATTTATTACGTAAGAGAGCTCCTGACGAGCGGTTTATTAGTAATGGCTTAGGTAATACGTACCTGGTTGGCCTGGACATGTTGGTGGGTATATGGTTTCTGGGAGACCTTAGGGGTAGTTCAGGTTGTGCTTTCAATCAAATTGATTTGATTTTCAAATGATTTTACTCTAAACAAAAATCTTGCGAGATTTGTTATATATTGGAAAGCTTCCTAATTATTGAATTTACCTCCATAGGTGATCTCCACAATGAGATATTCTAATTGTTTCCATGGAACTGTCTCGGGTGTGATATTTTGTTTTATAACTGAGCGTATTACCTTTAATCCGGCAGCAAAATCGGAATCATTAAAATCATACTTCTTTTTGAACCATATTGGTGTGAATCTCAATCTCTCTTGAATATTCCCTGGGAGACCTTATGGGTAGTTCAGGTCAGGTATCTGTCTTTGGGATCTGCTCTGTAGTCTTTTAGCTGTATCACTTTTTGTTCTGTGAAATTTTCTGTCTAAATTAGCGTATGGTCTTGCTTATTGTTTTAATTGTTTAGTGTCTCTGCCTATGACTTATTTAATTGTTCATTGAGCTTTGAAAGATTTCTTCCTTGAAATTTGCGTTCTATCTCAGTTTAAAATAATTCTAGTTGGAGTAAGTCTGTAATTAAACGTTCAATTGGACACAGTAAAGGAGGTTTCATGTCAAGCAGCCCAAATTCTTGCTTGTTTATGGCCATTATTGAATTACTCTAACTCTTGCTCTTGTGCACCATTGATATAAAATCTAACACAGCTTATCTGTTTTTAAAACTTCAAATAGTTGGCTTTGCAAAGTTTTGTGGATTTGATTCACAATTTATGAGAATCGTTTGAATTATGATTGCAAACCTTTCCACTGGACTAGCACATATTGTAGCCAGTCTACGTTGAAGTTATGGATCATTCTTTCAATTTAAACACTTTTGATTATTGAAAGTGAAAGTAATTTACTTTTGATACCTGGTAAATCTTTTTAGCTTCTTTTTATTATGTTGGTGTCACATTCACTTGAAAGGAGATCTTCAATCTCGTCCTTTAATCAAACAAGTTATTGCAGTATGGGTTTTTAGGTTTCTGTTGGTACTGAAGAACCATAGGTGAAATTTGGGTTTAGAAAATCTAAAAGTCCTCTTTCTTCCTAACCCATATAGTACACTAGTAGTCATTCTAGGAGAGAATATTTATTTGATGTCCTTGTTTGATTGTTTGGAAGACATGGGTAAAAGGAGATCTAGTACATCGCCAGAGAGACTGTGCTGAGTCAGTCTTGGATATGCTTGATGAACCTGATAAGTGTTTGTAGTGTTATTAATGAATAGCTGGAGTAAGCGTGGTATTTTAATAAAAATGCTGAGCAATTGGATCGCAGTGTCAGTGGTTAGCAGTGATGATTCTATAGTCATGGCCCTACTCTGCTCAAGCTGCTTTCGGGGGAAGTTCACAACCACAAAAGTCAGGATCGGGCCAATCTGCCCCAGCTGGATTCGAAAGCCATAAAAATACGTATCAGATTCAATCTTCCAGTAATACAGATCGAATTATTCACCAAATCGGGATCTTTGCCTTTTGGTGGTATATATGAGAGCAAAATTAATCGTGAAACAGAGCACACACTAACAGTTTTTGGAAGATATCTGAAAATAAGGAAGAGCTCATTGATCTTCCTGCTCTATATTGCCTGTAGAAACATTAATGGGGCCTTTTCGGGCCATTTATAATGGTCAGTGCCCAAAAGGAGTGAAAAGATGAGGGTTAATTATATTTGAGAATAGCTTTTTGTATCGTATTAATTACACTATGGATAAAAAAAAAAAAATTACCACCCCTTCTTTTACACCTTACCATCGAAACTTGTGGTCTATCTTGGGAAGTATTGCCGTAGAAGACCGGGAATCGGAGTCGGAATAGTATCATCTGGGGACTCGGTTAATGTCAGAAAATGACCAGCAAAAACAGACACAGGGGCTCTTTTAGAACTAATCCATACCGTCATAATCCAACAAACGCTGCCACCCTCAGAATACCCGTAAACCGCTAGCCCATACCAGTTTAACCAATTTTGCAGCCATGTCGCATCCATTGTCGAAGATGTCGCGACACCAATACGACACGCACGTGACCAGATACATACCCTAAAACGTCTCAACCGTCCCTATCCACCACTATAATGGATTATCCCCAGGGTGTGGACCCCTACATCACCAGACAGCATCTCCTCCACCACACGTACTCGCCGCTTATCTCCGTGCACGCGTCCCACCACGCCGATGTGCTTTTCCAGAAGGTTCTACGCCTGGAAGACATCTCGGCGCTTCAGATCCTCAAACCCTATGGCAACAACGCCAAATACACGGTGCCCAACCAATCGTTCAAGATCACCAACAGCCAATTGATCACCAAGGCGTACCCCAGCTTCCCGATCCGGTTTGAGCCGTCGCTTCCCGAGCTTTTGTCGATATTCAATGCCAAACATACCAAACCACCAGCGCAATTGGACCAGCTTTTCAGCATCTCCTCGCTCGAAATGCTCCTAAAACACGTGTCCCAGGACACCAAGGACCTCTACCTTGTGTACTTCAACAAGATCATTACTTCCAACAACATTGTGCCGTTTGAAACGTTCAACCATCCCATTTCTCAGATCTTTGTCATTGATTTTGACTGTGATACGGTGGAATCGTTGCGGAAATCGATCGTGGAGTTCCGCAACTACAGCTTTCCTCGTTTCTACCAGATCGACGACTTGTTGATCCATGTGTTTGTGATGTATGATGCTTCCAAGCACCTGAATGCGGAGCTCGGCACGTTTCAAGCCCAGATCAAATCCACTTTGAACATCGCCAGCACCGCCATTCCCATCAACGTGGCCAGCGACGAAAAGACCGTGGAGTTGTCGCTCAACGAGACCTCCACCATCGAGGAAGACCTCCAGCGAATCTCTCTCCAGCAGTCTTGCACCAGTTCCAACGTAATCAAGGTGCCGAAGTCTTTGGACACCACCCTCCGGGCCAGGCTTTACGACTATATCAACAAGCTCCTTATTCCCCACATGCAATCGAAAATTAGGGTGTGGGACGACGTGATTCTCCAGCCCAAAAAGAGTATAACCGGCCGGTTCTTTTCTGCATCCAAAAAGTTCTTCAACAACTCCAACAGCGACCTCAGCCAGTCCACAGGCTCGTCTTCGTTCAACTATAGTGAAAACTACTACTATAAGTCGAGTCCCGAACAAACCATCCGGAAACTTGCCGATTGGTCGTTGATTTTGAAGGATTTCAAGTATGCCTACTCCACGTATGACGTGATAAAGAAGGATTATACCAATGATAAAGCATGGGTGTATGTGGCCTCCACCCAAGAAATGTGCATTGTGTCTCTTTTGTTGGCACAGACCCAGCAAACCTCAAGTGTGCCTACTCCTCCAGACAAAAATACCCTCCGTAAAATCAGACACGATATTATCGAGCCCTATATCGATAATTTGTCGTATACCTTCAAGTCGAGGCTCAATCTCAAGACTTATAGCATCAAAACCATAGCCGTGGTCATCGAATTGCTCTTGTGCATGTGCTCCACTTTTAACATTGCTTGGTGGTGGACCGACTTGATTGAAAAATACCTCTTGAAGAGCATCAACGAGTTCGATACACATCTTCTTGGGTCCAGCCAGGACTCCCAGGTCATCAGGGCCATTCTTTACGAGAGATTGGGTTACAGTTCGGGTAAATGTCTTTTTTTGAACGGAGAAAATAAGGATTCCATTGTTTTCAAGCCAGGGGCATTGCTCAATCATCCTGTAGAAAGGGAAGTGGCTGAAGATGGCCATTATGTCAACCCTTATAAGATGATGCCGTCGGTAAATGCCGGCATAGCTGGGTTGTCACGGTACCGTAAGTCTGCCGTATGGTACATATTGGCCATCAAAGAGTGGTTGATTCTCAAAAATTATTATCAGACCCACCATTTGATGAGCAACATCCGGTTAGTGTATAACGTGGATGCCAGCCAAGAGTGGTATGACCGTGAAGATTTGATTCTTGGGTTTATTAAGAGGTGTTTGAAGGAGGTAGAGAAAGAAGCAGTGGTGGAGGATGTCGAAGCTGAAAAGGTGGAACGAGAAGAGGTCATAGAAGGAGACATGGAGAACGAGAAGGTGGAAATCGATACTTCCAATTGAAATGGTGGTGAAACGTTCTGATCTAATGGGGCATACTACCTTTTTACCCTTTTATATGCTTAGATATTGGCCAATTGTCCACAGGAAAAAGGCTCAAATCAGTGTGTACCACAACATAAATTCACTTGAATCCTCCTAGTATATATTAGAAGAATTCCTACAGAAAGATACCCCAAAAATCCTCGGCTAATCCAGGTTAGAAATGTCGTTATGAATAACTCAAATCCATAATAATTCCAAATAACGGAAGAAGTTGCAAATTCGATACTGCAATTTGGCTTGCTATTTATAGCAATTTAATTACGATAGATGATTTAGAGTGCTGTAGACTGGCTAGCAAGTTTAAGGGCGAAATTGGTGTAGGTAAAATATTTGATATTAGTCATTACTTACGTAATCAACAACTACTATAAATTGGACTCAACTGGTTAAGATAAGAGATGATAGCTTGGTGATTGCTTCAATACAGTAGTACAGTGAGTAAGGTTATGTTTCTAGCTGGATCAATTTATGAAAGGTGTGCTCACACACCTTCCTTATCACAACCCATATTTCAAGGAACTTACAGTTTGCACATAGCTTAATGTTGATTTGGGTGGACTTTTTTTGTCTGCATGAAAAATCCGGTCCTAATTCTATTGCGACATAGTTTGCAGTTTGTTGCACTTCCGAGCCAATGACCCCGGTTTTCCTTCAAGTACATGTCCAATCAGACAGACAATATTTAGTTTTTGAGATATATAACCCCTTTCAAGTACTTTCATTGACTGAACTTGGCGTGCTATCGCATAGGCGTAATTATTTCATAGAAGGACGAATTTGTAATTCGTACTTTTCGGCCGAAACGTTTTTGGTCACAGTCGTATCCTCTTTTATCGTAATGTATAATAGTGTGTTTGATGCTATAGTCGCTTCGAACAATAATATCTGTAATGGCAATGTATGCTGTGAATCGGCCCACGAACTTGGGAGAAGTCGTAGGCATCGATTGGAATAGAATGCCCAATTTTTAGTCCAAAATTGGTATTGATTGGGAACTTTGGAGTCGAATAAATAAATAAAGGAAGCTTAGAAATATGAGAAACTCTTTTGAAAATGAAAGCTCTTTGAAGGGTCTTTAAGAAACTCCTTAGAAGACACTTTAAAATCACTTTACAACTTCTTTAGAGCACTTTTTTTTTCTAAACTTCAGTAGAAACTTCAGGAGATTCATAGCTCATTCTGTGGGCAAGTTGAAAGACCTATACCTCCACTATTATACCTCCAATAATAGTCTGTATTGAAGAATAATATTCATTCTGTGAATGTCTAAAATGCTGGGACGTGGTAGCCCACGCCTTGATACAGGAAGTTTTCCTTTTATGGTGAATTCCATCACTCTAGCTCTTTTAATGCCAACTTTCTTCTTTTATCCATACTGTTTTTGATGCCCACCTTTATCTTGTCACCTTTTATCCAGCCCCAGAACTTTTCAATGGTACTACTCTTGGGGAGAGCACTGACGTTTCCTGCTCCTTTTAATGACGAAATACCCAAAAAGGTATTCTGGAGAACACCAATGTCCTGATGGTCATCATCTCCGGCCTCAAATTCGGTGAAAAAGTCCTTTTTATTAACAAATTTGTAGTGAACCATAGTATGAAAGATCTGGCCCGTAATGAACTTCACAGGGATGGATAAAGGATAGGGGAAAAAGGTATAGAGCGAAAACTGTTCGGATCTGTCGCCCTTGGCCAGGTTAGGGTCTATTTGGAGCGCAGCAGAAGCGGACGACGCGGATTCTCTTGATCTGATTGGAATTGATGATTTGGTCGACCTTTTCCGAGACAATGGAAGAATATATGATTGTCTTTCGTTGGTGCCGGACTTGTAAAATCTCAAATAAGACCAGCTTATGAAGAACCCCAAAATCGACAATAGAAATGAGATGTAGAACTCCTCGCTGATGGCTTGTAGTACAAACATCACCATCACCACAATAAATGGAATATAAGTGACTTTGAGCCGAAGGTTTCCCTTGAACAAAAGAAAGTAGTGGTTGGGGATCCGCTGCTTGAGGGCCACAAAGAACCCCATATTCACCGCCATGGCCGTAATCACCACTGGCGGCACCGTATAGGTCTCGGGATTAAATATGATTGCCTTGACACTGTAGTATACATACAACGAGACGTTGGAAAGGATCACGTTGGCTATAATAAACTCCGAAAACGCCCGTGGCCCCCATATGGTCTCGAGATACTTGCCCATATAGAAAAAGAATAAGAAACTGATGGTAAGTCCAAAGAAGTTCTCTTCTATGAAGCTAGAAGTGATCAATACCCACGGTCTGGTCACCACGGGTGAACGGGTGGGGATGAATGTGAGCAATGGCACGTAGAGCTCGTGGGGGTGTGGCACCTCGCCTGTTTCCTGGGCTATGGAGTTCACCTCATTGGCAGACGTCTTGGATGACGAAACAATAAGCACAAAGTAAGTGTAGTATTTGAGGATGAAGTTGAGGAGCGTGAGCGACGTAAGCACCACAAGGAGGATTCCCGTGACTTTCGGCACTTTCATTTGCACTCAGCTGCTTTAATAAAGTTGAATTGGATGGTGTTTGTTACGGTTCAGGCGATAATTGGTCGGTTTCGGGCCGTTTTGGCTTGAAATTCCTGCTTTTTTTTGACTCCTGATTAGTCAGACACCTTCCCCTGTGGCTAGTGATGCTTGAAACCTGGTTAAATCTGGTTTTTTCCCGCAATCAGGCACTATAGATGCTCTTTGAAACTGATGATAATTTGGCTCGCTAATAAATGCTTCCGTTACACAACGAACAAACGTAAAAACAGCGAAATTTTTGGCTTGTGTTTTCCCTTGCCTCTAAAGACACCAATAAGATCACAATCGTCCGACTACTAGCGTCCAGGTGGCAGCAATATACCGAAAGAGAGTGGTGAACGCGTGTTGGAGATGCACTTTGGGGCATAGGCGCTCTCACGTGCACCTCGGCACGCGCTGCAAAACATGTGCCTTTTATCACGTGCCGCGATATCGACTACATCTTGTCCTCCTCTGCCATCAACACCCTTTGCCATGTTTGGATCGTTACGAAGCAGTCCCAGGACGTTCCAGGTGCGGCTCAACTCCACCAGGCACATCCGGCCCAAGCCGCGGCTAGCCGATCTTCTCCGGACGCCCGTGTTCAAGTCGTTGTTCCTTACGTTTGTGTTTGGTACAGCAGTGGTGGACGTGATGAAACGGAGACGGGAGCTCGAGACCCTCAAGCAGAACTACCAGTTGAAATTCGCCATTCTTAACGATGTGATTTCCAAGTTAAAAAACGGAGAAAAGGTCGACATTGCGCGAGAACTCAAGTTGGCCAATACCTTGGCCAAGGGCGAGGAGGAAGATATTGAAATCGACCACCAGATCGAGCAATGGTTCAAGATGGTGGGAGAGGACAAGCTGGAAACGGCAGATTTGGCAAATTCCGCCGAAAAACTGGCCTCGGGGCCGGTGGTTGTGGCCCGAGATGAGACGGTGAAAAGACCAATTGAGACCAACAAGTTCTTGTAGCACCACTAGAGCCAAAATTTAGCTTAAATACAGCTTTTGGAGTGGCAGGACTGGTGACTGAGCCCGAATTTACCAGGAATTATTAGCATTTATGGCCTTTTTTTTGTCACTTTTGTCTCGGTTTCCTTCTAGTCAAGCCGCCTATTTTGTTACCAGAATCCTCCAAAGGGGTATATAGCCCGAATCCGTGTATATAATAATCTAAACCAGTGCCAATCAATAGAACATTGGCAAGGTCAATATATGTAAGAAATACTGTCGTATTAATTTGTTAGAGATAAATTGGTTGATATAAGTGAGCCAAATAGAAGATAATATTAAAACAAATAATCATGGGTAAGCTAGTAAATAAGAGTAATATCTTAAGGAAATAAAACGTGGGATAAATAGATTAATTTACAGTTGATCCAAGACAATCAAAAGGATAAATCAAGAAACGATAATTATACTACAAATGCAACATGAATGAATATTAACAACAAATACATGATATAATTTATAGTGAGAAGTGGTTTGTGTGATAAAAGGACGAGATTTCATTATGTAATGCCACTATTTGACAAAAAGGGTCCTACGTCCGCTTAACTATCTGGCTAGAATCCTAGCTACGAATATCTAATAGAATTATTCTACGCTCAAAAAGATTGTGGCATCGAAGGAAATATAACCAGAGAATCTTTGATGGTTCACATGTTTCTGAAGTGGGATCATACGTTTTAAACTATCTTCCAACTCATTGAAAATGTTATGAAATAGGATGAAATAAAGGTAATTGACATGATAAATAGAATTAAGAAATAATTTAGAATTAAAAACTGGTGATTGAGAGAATTTGATGAAGAACTCTGATATAATGTGATATAAACACTACATTATAAACAGATGTGGTATATTGTAATTTGGGTCAGTTTCTATTTACTCTTTATGTACAATCAGTAATAAAATTTGCCTGTTGGTGTAACCATGTTCAAAGTATCCATCATTCTTTAGCAATTTCAACAGGCTAACTCTACCTCTACCGGTTGTATATTAATATAATAATAATACAATAAGTGTGATAATAACACTTATATAAGGTATACCCCCACCTTTTCGTTTTTGTTCCTTGACTTTCATCCGTTGGCCATTTTTAAGCAGTAAAACTCTTTGGACTTTTAAGATGGTAATTAGAATAAATATATTAATCTTTACCTATATAAACGTTATGTCTTTACTAAATGTGCAATAACCATGAATAAATAATTAGTATTTCGCTAATTCGCTTTATTATTCTTATTTCCATGAGAGTCCCGGATTAACAAACTCAATTTTGTTTCTTTAGTACTTCCTTTTTTTACCAAAATCACCTTTGACTGTTCTGTCAGAATCTAAACTGTTGTAATATCATATTCATCTATTTTTTTCAATATCCCTCCTACCTTAGACCCCTAAGGAGGGTATGTTATCTTATATATCTCTTATTATTTATTATAATTTATTTATTATATTATATTTATTATCTTTTTTTTTTTATCTTATATATTAATCTTATATATTTATCTCATTAATATAAATGTCAGGTTGTCGTTATATTTTCTATATAAAATTCTACTTGCATTGATTATTTGCATATATAAATGTATAAATAAATTCATTTTGACTTTATAATACTTCTACTTCTTCCCAATCATACTATGTTGGTATCGCTATTAATGTGCCAGCTGTTTATATAATTTTCTATTTTTTACATTGCTTTCGTTGTTCTTTGGTTATTCTTTGGTTATTCTTTTAGTATCCATTATTCCTTTATTCTAGTTATACAATTATCACAATATCTTACATAGCCAGGGCTTTCGATGGGACTCAATCCCTCGATCCCTGGACTCAACTCAACCTAACAAAACTCTCACAGCCTCGAGCCTCACGGTTAGATCAAAGCGATCTTTCTGATGGTCTTCCTGTGACTGTCTCCACTTTCCACAACTTTACCTTCGAGAACCAACTTCTTGATAGCCACTTGAATATCCTGGTTCTCCACTCTTTCAGCGACCAACTCGTTGATCTTGGTGGATAAATCATTGAACCGGATCACATTGTTATTTTCTTCGATAATTCTCATAAGAGCATCGCCCAAATCCTGTTGAACTCTTCTCTGGGCCGAGGTAGTTCCGGTTTGGACCATATCCATATCGATCTTCCCAGTCTTTGGATCTATGGCATAATCCTTGATGGCAGACTTGATCAACCGCACCGCCTCCTTGACATCGATCAACTCGACCTTGTCAGATAATCTCATTTTAGCATGGGCTTCCGACAATCTGATCATAGACTCCAATTGTCTGGTGGTAGCAGTGATTCTCTTTTCCGAAGCTCGGGCGTCGTCACCTAATTTTCTCATCTCTACGTACGCCTTGACCAACTCGTTCTTGGACTCTTCACACAACGTGGGGTTGTAGTTTTCTTTGGCGTATTGGATGTATGAGGTCAAAAATTCGATGGGAAGCACTTCACGAGATGATACGGTTTCAGGAGCATCTTCCAAGTACATTTCCGTCAAGTGTCTGGCCAATTGACGATCGATCTTCTCGTCCACACGGTCTAAAATCAAGTAGACCAAGTCGAATCTCGACAATAATGGCGGAGGTAAATCGATGTTCTGGGTGACGGGCAAATTGGGGTCATAGCGGGAGTTGATTGGGTTCGCTGAAGCCAAAATCGACGTTCTGGCATTCAAAGTGGTGATGATACCTGCTTTGGCGATGGAAATGGTCTGCTGTTCCATGACTTCGTGCAACACCGACCGTGTGGCATCGCTCATCTTGTCAAACTCATCAATACAGCAAACACCACCGTCCGACAATACCAAGGCACCACTCTCCAACACCAATTGCTTGGTATCGATATCACGGGTGATATAGGCAGTCAAACCCACGGCCGAAGACCCCTTTCCCGAGGTATACACTCCTCTGGGTGCAATTTTATGGACGTACTGGAGGATCTGGGACTTGGACGTCGAAGGGTCTCCACAGAGAAGAATATTGATGTCTCCTCTGTAACGACCACCCTTCTGGAACGTCTTGTTGGTTCCGCCAAAAAGCTGGAGAAGAATTCCCTTCTTGACGTCGTCCATCTCGTAGATCGATGGGGCCAAGGACCGGGCCAATACTTCATAAAGATCGTCCCGCTGGGCAGTGTCCTTGATGGAAGCAACCTCTTCGGCCGTCAACACGCGAACCTGGTCAACTTCTTGATCCTTTTCGGCTAGTTCGTGCTCTAAAGTTGACACGTCCTGGCCCATTCGCTTCTTGTCGATTTTTTTAATGTGGACCACGTCCAAATAAGTCTTGTGGAGGTTCTTAAGAGCCCGCTGGGTCGATGTGACCCTGACAGGCAACGACCGGAAGATCCCACACACCTCTACCCTGTCACCAGACCGGCTCAGGTCCACAATCTCGTCGTAAACACACAAGTTGATGGAATGGGGCGTCTGGCCGTCGGGAACAAGGTCTGGTGTCTCTTGCAACTTGATCACCTGCTTGTCAGCAAACGACGACCGGTTGTGGATCAACATCATCGAGTTGGTCTGGCCACAGACCTCCCGGGGACACTTGGTGGGCTCAGAGATCACACCACGGTCGATCTCCACCGCCACGGTGTGGCCACAGGCGTTACACTTGAAGAAAGCCACCTTCATGTCGGGAATGATGGGGGTGGACCGGAGCGTCAAGCCCTTGACGCTGACCAACTTATCGATGTCGTTGGGGTTCAAGTCCCGCATGCCCCGGGGCACCAAGTTGACGTTGTGGGGACGGACGGTGTAGATGTTGGTTTCGATGTGGTCAAGGGCGGCAGTGTCGGCGGCGTCGGTGGCGATCTGGATCATACAGTCCTTGACGGTCTGATCCATTATGGGGATCACTTCCTGGGGGTAGTTGATGAGCTGGTGGTAAAGCTTCTTGGTGGGCGGGTACGCCAAAAGGTTCCGGGCGTCAAGATTGAGGTTGGTCACGCCCAAGTCCTTGATGCCATTGAGCCGCTCGATGTAGTAGAGCTTGTTGTCTTCGGGCTCCACGTCCTTGCCCTCCAACTGCTTGCGGTATTTGTACTTGAATGACATGAGGAAGTCACGGAACGCGTTGGAACAGTCTTGGATCGACACGTTGGTTCCCCAGATGACCCTGACTGGCTCGTCGTCAGCAGGCTCATTGGCAGCCGCCGACGACGACGAGTGGAGTGCCGTGGAGTCGGACCGCGGCGTGGCCTCGGTGAAGATCCGTCTTCTCATGGGCGACGAGGTGGCGTCGTGGAGATCGCTTCTTTGCGGCCGCCTGACAATACGATCCACTTCACTGGTTAATTGGTGGCGTCTAGACGACCCGAGGTCCGATGGGTGGTGGACTGACGATGTATAGTGGAGCGGCGACGACACTTGCCGGGAGACGGATTGAGAACCGGCTTCCGAGCCGGGGTTGGATGAGGTACCGAAGAAGAGAGGCGATGAAGGCACACCTGGCGTGTGTTGCGATTGGGATTGGGACTGGGACTCGCTGTCGCGGGGGGCACTGGTGGAGGGCGCCGGTGGGGGCGAAGGTGGGGGCGGCGACGACATTGGTGGGGCGAATGGCGGGGGGCTCCAATGGATAACTGGCGTCTAAAGAAGGGGAAAAGAAAGTGGTATATAATTCAAAGATTCTAGGGTGGCCAGGAAAACGCGAAGATACGAAGACTTGACGCGTGGTATTAATTCTCCGTTTTGGGAAGTGGCGCGTCATAGGTGCAGCTGACATATATTCACACAATATAGTGAGATGGAGACTTGGGGTGAGACCTGGAGCTTATGTAATTGCCGGGGCACGATATGGAGGAGTTGCAGGCCCTGAGCGGGTCCCAAACGGGTCCTAAACGGGTTCCAAAAGGGCTGGCGGAGTTGTGAATTTGCGGCTGCAAAAACCGTTTTGCAATGGCTTGAATTCCACGAGAATCCACGAAAAACCCTGAAAAATCCACGAAACTCCCCGGGAGATGGCGTTATAGCGACACTAATGGCCTCGGGGGTATTGGAGCGACCTTGTGGAGCAAACTGTGGGCCATTTTTCTCGACATCTGGCAAGTTGCTACATTTCGAAGGTCAGAATTGTCGCAGACCTGGCCAGAACTGATAAAGATAACTCTGTCCTATAAACACAGGTTTCGGGATATCTTCAGTCGCAGAGAGTGTTTCTCCGCTGGCTAGTCACCGGCTATCTATCTAAACCACCCAGGTCCGTGCACCTAGGCCAGCACAAGTCTGGTTGGTCCCATCATTACTGCCATGGACTCATCTCTCGGACGCACTATTACAAAAATGTCAATTAGACGAATATTAGAGGATATAGTAATATCTCCAGTTTGACAGATAACCAAGGGCTTTATGATGTCAATGGCTGTCATCTATACCATGAGTATCGCCAAAAAGCTGAAAAATACCAGTTTCAATATCCATTTGTCCATGACCTAGCTGGACCCTACTGGACCCTACTGGACCCTACTGGATCAGGCTAAGGTGCTTGCTGGGATGAGGGCCACACCATCTGAACAGAAGAGAGTTGAAACAGACGGGGGAATGAAGTGTCTGGTTGGCAGAGAGTCATCTGTATCACTGCACTATTTCATACTTGGTAAAACGATCGACATTTATTTTTTCTACAATAGTTCTATTGTATTTTAAGGGATATCCAAATATCCCGTGTATTTATAATTCATGGCTGGTGGAGCTGTGAAACCATGCCTATTTTGGTACCCGTGAAACTTGCACCATAACTAATTGATGAAATTTCTTCTTGCTGTATTTTTTAAATCATTTCAATTGTGAAGTACTAGAAGTTTGGGGAGATGCTTCACCATATCTCCCATCATATTTTTGGCCCATCAAAAGGCTCCAACAGTAGGTCGCCGAGGGTCTTGTTCGGTCCTTCATGATACGGCTATTGTGCATATGACATCTCAAATACGTTGTATTTCCATCAATAGATGTCCGGATCGGAAAGGGATCGGTGTGGACTAAACCCTGTTGTGACCCGATTTGGAAGATGAAATTTAGCCTGAGCTTAGTTTTGTATCCTGAAAAGCACCATTTTACTTGACCCATCTGCGGCAGCCAGTCCTACGTTACATTGGACTTGTTCCAGCCGTGTAAGTTGTGTGCGAGCGGAAATAGACAGCTTTTTGAGCTCTGATAAGAGTAAGTGCTTCTGCAACCAGTTTAACCTGGGCTTTATAGGAATTATAGGACTAACTGAGATTTTTCTTTGGATAATATACTGGTTTTCTTTTAAAATACTAGAGATAAACTAGTTTGAAAATAATGTAATTTCAAAGAATAGAAGTGCTAACGTAAATGATACTGGAAAATGATTGGGAAAGTTTATTCCATTGAAAGCTCAAAAGCGTATTACATCGATAACCTTCATTAAAATACTTTAGGAAAATAGCAGATGTCCCGGATCGAATATAAGATTGCAAAATTCTAGAAAACAGGTCACTTTGTTCAAGTTTTCACCTCTTTTTCATCTTTCTAAATGCACTTGGTTACAGAAGAGATTGAGGTTGGGATACAATCACTATAGATTGTCTGTTCAATAAGCTAGAAACATTGATGGCACAAAGAATTTTCAACCATCAATTCCAACCCATACATGCAATATTTGACCATATTGTAGTCCTCGGGAACTGAGCTCGGGAACCTACTTAATTTATAGAATTCAAGCTTACTAAAAGACATGATTTCAACTCAGGTAAACCATTTTCTTGGACACTTTCTCTCCCAATATTTCGTTTGGTAAGGTAGCTAAATGTGGAAGATTAGTCCCTAATTTTAACTGTATTAACTGATACCTTAACCTTGATTTATAAGCTGAAGCCTAATTATATTCAAGGGCTGTGTCTCTTGGTGCCAAAAAACAAGAAAATAAGCCGAAATCTCTGGTATTGTTGGCCCAGAATTCCATTCTTGGCACATGGTGGTTTCTCCTTCTTCAAGACTTTAACAATTGGCTACGATAGGTGAATACTCTTGACCTGATTCTGTGGGTGATGCAATGTCTGGGAATAATGGAGCAATAAATGGTATAACCGACATTTTCCACTGGATCAGTCCAAAGCCTCACAGTAACGTGATTTTGTCTAGATCAAGTGGTTGTGACAAAATCTGACAGACATAACCTCTCTAGCTAGAGATATTCTATGGATTTAGATTTCAATTAGTGTAGACTTTGTAGGCGATAAAATTAACGTTGCTGAGTTTGCGTAAAGTGCATATGAATTGCAGATAGACACATAATATAATTCTTTGGACAATTTTGTGGGGATGCATTGGACATCAGGCAATATCATACGCTTGAAACACTCATGGGAACAGTAATATCAAGAGCTAGTTAAGAACTAGAACAGTGAGCCGTCGTTGCGGCATAAAAAGTCGGGCATCTATTATTGTTTGTTTAGAGCCAGTCTAAGGCTAAATATACTAATTATAGTGAAGTGATCCAGATGATCTTTGCACATCTTGACTTACTGGTGCATACTGCATAAGGAAATTAAAATAAATGGGCTGAAAGCAATATATGGCAGCTTTCTCCAGGAATTTTCAAATAAACAAGTGCTACTCGACTCTGAGTGCTCCCATGCTTGGTCTCAGAACTTCCTTATACTGCTAAATGACAAGAAAATTGGAGGGAACCAGAGAACAGGTGACTATCTCCAGAAATTCGCATATGCGAACTTACAAGTTTGCATGCATGCAGCGAAGATCGCAAACTGGAAGTATTTGAGGGTAGTTTAAAGTAAATTTTCAAATTTGTTGTCAACATCACTCGGTTACAGACACTAGGGGGCTAATATATTCAAAGCCATGATCCCAAGGGACGCCTTAGTATTGGAAGTGACGGTGCAGTTGCTGTGAACCGATAAGCATCAAGCCTCCGGGATATCACACACACCACGGATTTGTACAGGTAATTGGCGGTGAGTGCAGTATTGCCACTGCACAGCCCGTGCGGGGGCTCGCAACCAAAATCAGACACTTTTTTTTTGGTCCATAAACAGAAAAGCGGGCTGATCAAAGGGGGGAGCTAAAATGGGGAAAGTGGTAAGGATGACTATAAAAGGGAAGGGAATCCCCTACAAGCCTGAACTGTTACTACAACTTAATAGATAGAGGACCGTCCATATTTTTGCAGTAAGTAAAGATCCTTCAGTCAGGTACAATAGGTACTCCTTTCAGTGCTCGCACCCTAGGTACATACTACAGCCCCCTAAGAAGCAGACATTTATCAGAAGCACCGAACGCATATCAAACACCGCCACAACAATCCCTCAACCTAGCGAGCTTTGCAAACACAACTAACACCCAGAAACCGTCCAGACCCTCCACACCAGTAGATATAAGCCCCTCAGCACCCTGCTTGACCCGTCCCCATCTACACTCGCTTTCGCCAACATCCAGCAGTGTCTATTGGTATTCGATCCAGCACACTTACATTTTTAGTACATAGCGCATACATTTCGTCGTTCCCCCCGCCAGTTTTGTGCCCTGCTCTGATCCGCCCATATATAAAAGACTTCCAACATGCCCATCTTTAAATCCAATAAAGAACAGGCCCCCCTTGCGCTAGAAAAGGACCATATCAAGGAATACAAGATGAGTAGCACAAACTACGAGAACAGACTTTTGCAGGCCGTCAACGAGGCCCAGCCTTTCGAGCAGGCACACGATCACAGCAAGGACAACCGTCGTCCCTCGTACTTGTCCCAGGAATCCAACAATATCAAGGACATTTTTGGTAACCCCATCACCCAAGGAGACGTTTCCAACCCCACCAGATCCAGAAATGAGCGCCCCTTGGACACCATCCGTGGCTTTGAGTACGCCATCACCGGAGATCCCACTTATAGAGACCAGCTTGAGTCCAATAGATTGGGATGGGGCTTCCATGATGATTTTCCCTACTACAATTTACAGGGCACGAACCAAGGGGGCGCTGCGTCGGCTCCCCAACAAGGCTTCAGTCGGCCCGTAGCCAATTTTGGCGAGCAGGCAGTGTACCAGGCTAATAATTACAGTGCGTCATCATTGAAGCCTGATGGAAAGAAGAAGAAGAGGGGGTTGTTTGGGAAGAAGAAGTAAAGTGGTTATTATTCATCGCAAGTTTTCCGACGAAAAAGGGCCCCAATTTTCATGTCCATAGCAGTAAGTATTAGCCAGTGTCCTGGCGGGTTTTCCGCACACCAGCCGCGGAAATCCGCTGGCACTTCATCGCCACCCACATTTCCATTTCCTCCTCCATCACCTCCCGTTACTAGTACCAGGCAACGACCAGAACCCTACGACCTCTCCAGCTTTTAGTTCTCAGTGTTATTATGTAATTTATTGTACGAACAACTATGATTATGCAAAATGTACAAATTTGTATATGCGCGAAGTACAACTAAAAAAAAACTTACCATATAGTTAACTTAAAACTATAAAACCATGACAAAATGGAGTGGAATTTAAATCCCAAAAAAGTGCTAGAATGGCCTGCCATGTCCTGCCATGTGAAAACACACCTATGACGTTTTTGGTCTCCTCGGGTAGTGGTTGTCTATACGACTGTTTGATAGCGAAGCAGAGCGAACAATCACGCATCAATCCTACTGCAGCGATGTTTTATGCACCGATAATGTCTGCATACTGGAAGACTATTTTCCCTTGTAGGTTTATGTGCAGCTTGCATCTTCAACCTTATGGCCTTAAACTGCCACTATAACCACTTTCCTCTTTCACTACTACCACTTCTGCCATAATAACCTTCCAACAACCCCACAACCTCAACAATAGGCCCCAGACACGCTGGTGCAGTGCCAAGCAAAAATATCTCGTAAATGGTCTATTTTTTTTTTCTGTCTGATCCCACAACCACTTTAGATCAACAGAAACACCACATCCAACAATTGGTACAGTTACTGTGTGGTTACACTACCAGTACATGATATTAGGCAAAATGTTGCTAAATCTATTTCCACGGTCTTGATACTGGGGTAGTATGTCCAATGAACTATATACTGATATAAAAGTACATGTAAAAAGTACATGGTACTTGTAAGTGATGCAGGGATCGACCATTTGCATGGTGATAGTGTTTATAATCAGAGATCTTTGCTCAACAAACTTCTGAAACGGTTGCTGCAAAAAAATATGTGACCCTGGCCAAAAAAAACCGGGCCACCATAAATAACATCGGTGCATTCTTGTCACCAAGTGTCGATGGCGATGATGAGTTCAAAAAGATGAGTGGTAGTGAAGGCTTGATTTGGTCACCATTTTAGATTTTGCACCCAACATCGTGGGTCTGTAAGCATGACAGGCTGTAGCATGCACCATAACTCACATAAATGCTTAAACCCACATATTTCCGTTTGGGGGGTGTTGGCACCCTTTTCAATACTCTATAAGATGCGGTTGTCAAGATATCCTATAACGGCTTCATGATTTCCTCGTACAACATCTGCTTAAGTTCACCCACTTCCAATTCATCCTTTCTCTTATCGAAATCGAAAAAGTCTTCCGGGATTTTTTCACTTATTGGTTCATCGTTAGGGTCATGGTAAAGTCTTAAGTAGGGATGTTTCAAAGCATCGTCCACAGTTATTCTCTTTGCAGGGTTGAAAATCAACAAGTTTTCCAACAAATCAATGGCCATTGGGTTGATTGCAACGCCCGGGTTGTTTTGGCTGAAAAGTTCTTGGAAGGGGATCTTTTTACAAAATGGCAACGACCGGATATATTCTCTTGCTCTCTTGGACTTGATATTATAATAGTCCTCCATATTGGGAGTGCCCAAAACTTCCATGATCAACCACAACTGGTTGTGATAGTCTCTACCAGGGAAAAGTGGCCGTCCACTCAACATCTCGGCCAAAATGCACCCCACCAGCCACACATCGATAGCAGTGGTATATTCCTGGAAAGTTAACATGATCTCTGGTGCCCGGTACCACCTAGTGGCCACGTATTCGGTCATGTACCCGAAGTTGTCTTCGCTCAGGGCAATAGACCGGGCCAAGCCAAAGTCACACACCTTCAAGTCACAGTTGGAATTGAGAAGAAGGTTGGAAGGCTTGAGGTCCCGATGCAACACGTTGGCCAGGTGCATGGCCTTGAGGGCCCGGAGTGTCTGGTAGATGAAATACTGGATATGGTCGTCGGTGAGCTTCTGGGTCCGTATGACCCGGTGCAAGTCGGTCTCCATGAGCTCCTGGATGAGGTATATCTCGTTAAACGTCTCGAAGCTGGCCGGCCTTTGGATCGCCAAGATACTGATGATATTTTCATGGTTGAAGTGCTTGAGAAGCTTGAGCTCTCGAAGTGTCCGGAGACAAAGCATCGACCGTTCGAACGGCTCAATCTTCTTGATGGCCACCTTCTGGTTGGAGGGGGTATGGATGGCGGAGCACACCACGCCATAGGCGCCCTCGCCGACGATTTCAAGAACTTGGTAGTGGTCGGAGACCCGGAACGACACTTCGCGGGACATGGTGGTGTGATGGAGGGGTGTGTCTGTGTGGTGTGTGTGGTGGAGGGGTGATCACGCTTGGTGTTAATGCTTGGTGGAGATACTTGGCGGTGGTATTGCTAGGGTGGCTTCTGGCGATGCTTAGCGGCCCTGGTGATATTAGCGGTTCTGGTGATGCTTAGCGTGGCTGTCTATAGTGGAAGCCTTAACGATGCCTAGGTACTCGGGCTTAGCGTGGTGATGATGGTACTAGTGGTATCGCTTGGTGGTACTTGCACTTCGCGGTGGTGATGGTACTGGTGCTGGTGCTGGTGCTGGTGCTGGTGCTGGTGCTGGTGCCGACGGTGGAGCACTTTGGCGCTGGTTACTGAAAGGGTGCCTTAGGTAAGCGGGATCGGTCTGCCTGGTGCCTTATATATAACCCCATCGGATCATCATCGACACGACCCGTCGTCACTCCTGTCCCAAACTGGTTACACACACAAGGGTAAATCGTGGTTTGACGTGCCTGCCTGCACACAGTGGTTTCATGTGGTTTCACTTTGGTTCCACCATCGCCAGATCGGGCCATGGTTGTCCCCAGAACGGCAGCGTTGTTTTGGCAGCCATTTCGGGAACGTACCGGGAGACTTCCGTGGGCGTCCCGTTGGCGTCCCGTTGGCGTCCCGTTGGTGTCCCGTTGGCGTCCCGTGGCCATCCCGTAGACCTCTGCCTCCCTGGCCTTCCTGGGCTCAGTCGCTGGCGTGCTGTTTCGTGTTGAATGTTTCAGCCCGGAATGTCGCTTTGGCTCGCGCACGCCCGCCCTCCTATTTGGTGGGAGCTGTTTGAAGAAATAATAATTGAAACAATTAAAATAATCCAGGAACCGTTTGTGGTGATGTTTGTTTTTATCTGCGAGGCACGATGGTGGGGTCGGCGGTGCCATTGACGGTGATTGGCCGTGGTGGCCGTGGTGGCCGTGGTGAAAATTCGTACTTTCACCAGAGTCAATTCTCCACAATATTGGGCCAGCAATGATTTTAATAGTGTAATTTTTGCTCTGGGTTTGGCCTTATTGAGCCTGCCATGGATCATATTGGTGTTTGCGTTTGTTTGTTTTTATCTGTGAGGTACGGTAATAATAATAATAGTAATAATGATAGCTTTTTATGTATTGTGTATTGTGCAATTACTTGTTCTCAACATCTTTTAACCAGTCTAATTTGACTATGCGAGGTACAGTTATAATGGCCTATTATATGATTGGAGATTGGGTATTTTCTTGTTTCGAATATCATTTTACCGACCTGATTGAGAGGTACGGATTATGTAGGCAGTGGGGGTTTATGATTTTATGATTTACTATTATTGAGTGGCCTTCTGCGTTCCACGATTGTGTTCATTTTATTGTTGGAACTTGCCCATGAACAAAATAGCTAGAACCATTTTGTCTTTATTTGCTATGCTTAGAAGATATATCTTTTATCTGACTATATTTGCTAAATTAATTTTGTTTGCAGTTACCGGATAATAAAGGGTACCTTTTAGCACATCCATTATACTATTCCCTTCTTTCATTGGAAGCTGCGGTGTAGTACAATAATATTTTAGAGCTTTTTGCACTTCTGAATTATCAAAAAGACTGCTAATAATATTATTGTCCCTTGTACTTCTGTTCTATCATTTACCCCGGTCTTCTGATAATATTATTTTAGTTTTTGCACTTGCATTTATTATGTGCCCGCCTTATTGAACCTGGGTTGATCAAAAGCTTGCCTTAGCAGTTTGGGGTAAATATTTATCACGTATTGAGTGTTTGGTTTTTTATTTTATTTACAATATAATATTATATAACATGGGTGCTTCCATTTTTCCCTAGACCTCTGAAGACCCATACTTGCGTTTCTTCGTATTAAATAAATCCAGTTCTTAGCCTTCGAAATAGAAATGTGTTAAATAACGTAGATACGGTCTAGCTATATATATAAAATTACTTCTCATAACTTTAAACAGCCTTTCCTCTCAACGCTTCTCCACTCAACAAGAACTCTTGGAAATTATTGCCTTGAACATGGCGCTATATTTTACTTGAACACATCAAATGTGTGAAATTATTAATCACAACTTGGCTTCTGTTGCTAAGGCGGTAGAATTGATTTATTCCTTTGCTGTTGAGCTTGTAATGGATAATTTTTTTTTCAATTTTCTGTTTTCGACGTGAATGTATCAATATAGAAAAATTAACCTAGCAGTCCCGACTATGGCAGCCGTAGTCTGGATCTCCTCTCATACAGGTACCAAAAACAACACTGACTGTTCGTGTGGTTTTTCGGGACCGCAACTTCGTATTTATTATTGATGGGATTTATAAATTATTTGTGGATCTTTACGATTTGCAATTCATTTGGCATTCGTGTAAAAAAAAATGATAGAATTACTGAGTTCGAAGATAATTTCCAATGCTAGAGAAACGTTCAATCTTAGAGAATAACTCCTACATGGAAACAGAAAACGCAATCCGTCTGTAGCTCCACAGTTGCCGTTAACCAAGTGGTAATGGCTGCGAAATATTCATGAGCAATAACAACGGCTCCAGTAATTAGATATGTAGCCAGTTAACCGTCTCTTTAATCCTATGACGAAGGCCACGGGCCCTTTACTTTAATTTCCACCGTTCGTATCGGTTCAGAAAGTTATATTGTTCTATTACACCAATCATCTCCACCAAACTCGCCTACACCAAACCAGTAATACCTTTACATTTACAATTCATTTATTAATTTATATTGCACAGGCCAGTCAGTCTAAGTTTCTACTGGAATTCGTTCAGATGAGCCTTCAATGGTGCTTACTCTCTGCCAAATCTCTTGTCCTCTCTGGCAGCCTTCTTCTCCATTTCATCCCAGTCTTCTCCTTCTTCTTCACTCTCGTCAGCACTAGCATCACTGTCATCACCGCCAGAAGAGTAGTCGTCTTCACTTTCTTCACTAGCAACTTCTTCATCACTTGGATCATCGTCAGTGACCTCAAACTCCGATTCCTCTTCGCTTTCTTCTTCGTCTTCAGAATCTCCACCGGTCAAAATCTTCCATCCTCCGTCTACAAAAAATTGATATGGATCGGCCACAACCGTCTTAAGAATTGCTCCCCAGTTCAAGTTCATCTGCCCTTCACTGTATGGAATATCAACATTGGTCAACCAAGACTTCACGTCTTCCAAAACTTCCATAGGAATGGTGTTGATATGTACGGGAGCCTTGGAAAAGTCCTTGAATACAAACACCAAATCAAAGTTTTTCAAACCAAATTGGACTCTTTCCAAGTGGGCCAATTCGATTTCTTCTAATGTTACAACCAAGTATGGTGGATCGATCAATTGAATCAAACAATCACGAGTAGGCATACAGAAGACAGATGATCTAAATGGAACACCTTGGAATCCCAAATCTCTAAAAGGTACGTCGACATCGATCATGCCGTTCGAAGAGTCGGCAATCAATTCGGCAAATGCCTTGAATTCCTTATCCAACAAGGCCTTTCTTCTTCTTTCTTCTTGTTCTTGTTGCAATTCGTCTTCATCTCCATATCTGTATTTTCTCTTTCTTCCACCAGTTTCATCGAATGCCATATCACTAGCTTCACGGTAAAATTGCACATCATGGGTCTTTTTCTTCCCAATCATGATCGGGTTTTTTAAATGACAATGAATAATCACAATCAATTCATCCTTACTGGGTTGGAAAAACAAATGCTTGATGTTGGAAAACAAAACATCAACTCTTTGATCATTCTTGAATGAAGATTGGTACCGCAACCCATTTTCATGGATCTGCAAAACTCCTCCAAGCTTCTTGGTGTCTGGAGTTGGTCTGATAAAAACCTGGTCCAATTTTTTGATTCTTGAACCCTTAAATTCAATCAAATTGGCTTGAGTGACTACATCGGCCATTTGTTTCTTTTCCTGTTCACGCTTGACAGAATCTTTCTTTAATTCTTGAATGGACTTCAACACTTGAACCATTCTTTCACGATCACGCGATCTAAGTGTAATGGATCTAACAAAAGAGCTATCTGGAGAATCTTCATATGGCAATTCTGTTCTTCTGGAAGTGTTACCACCTGCACCTGGAGAGTTGAAATTTAATCTCAAATAGGTGAATTCGCCTTCTTCATTCTGAGATCCACTCTTAAATGAGTTGATATGGAATGGAACTGGTCTACCGCAAATTGGAAGGATGATGGTTTGGTTTTTATAGTCGATATGGATCTTTAAGTCCTTGACTCCGCTGGGGATTTGAGATTCTCTTATATAAGATTCGTATTTCTTAAACACTGGCTTATAATCCGAAGCATCGGTGGCATCAGCTTTGGAGAAACGGGCCAACCCTTCTTGTAATCTCTTTTCATGCAACTTGAGCTGCTGTTCTTGACGGGCTTTTTCGGGGTTTTCGTCGTTTTCTCCTGATTCGTGTCTGAATTTCTGTTTTAAGATCTTGGAATTGACATCGTTGGCCTCTTGTTTTACTTCTTTCTTGACTTTTTTATCGTTGGTTTGCTTGGAGGGCTCTTCATTGAAATAAAACGAGATTTCCGACCGCGACTTGGTGTAATTGGTTAATAAAATCGGTTCAGATTCACTGACCTTATAGGTATCAGATAATAGCAAAGCATAGTTCTTAAGCTTGGAGGTTCTAGCCTTGGAATTGACCAAATTGTTGAACCCAATGGTTAAGGAAATGATCTGGCCATTCTGCAATTTTCTATCGTTTTTGGCATTCAAAATAAACGTAGGATCTCTAAATTCAATCCCTAATAACCAACCGGCATTTTTGGTAAAATGGGCCACCAATTCGGGCCTTTCGGACTTGATAAAGTCAAGTGCTCCTTGATAAACCTTATTGGCAGGAACACCATCCTTAATCAACGTTTTGATGACGTGGTTCTGCAATTTCAACAAGAAATCGTAATTTGCTTCTACTTCGGGCGTGGGGTCGATCAAAAACGTTCTTCCCACGTTGGAACAGTACGATTTGAACCTCAAGCCTAGCGAGGTCAAAATCACGCCCTCGCCCACCAACTGGGAGTCGGAGGATTCGGCACTGGCCTTCAAATCGTACTCTCCTCCACTCTGAACAATGGGAGAATAGCACCATTCGAGCAAATCGGCATCAAAGTCCTTGGACTGCGCAAGCTTCTTGCCGCCGTCACTCTTGGAAAACCACTTGTGCCGCTGGGAATCGTCCTCCACCTTGTCTTCGATCTTGGTGGCAAACTCGCTGTTTGAAATCTTCTTTTCTTCGTCGACAATTATCGACATTTCGTCGACCAAAATCTCCATCATGGCGGTGGACGACCGGGCCGCCACAGAAGTGCTGGAAAACTCGTCGGAATCCTTGATTTCCATCGATTTGGAAAGCAATAACGACACGTCTTCCGCCTTCAACGACTGGCCCTCTTTCTTGACGATTTCCTGCCATTCCTTGATGAATTTGCCGTCATACAGGTCCTTGATCACCGTGCCGTACTTGCCGTCGTCCGTGGCCTTCAACTTCTCCATCAAATTGACAAACAACTCCTTGTTTTTGTCACCATCCTTGGTCCGGGTCCAGATCTCCACAGAACTCGAGTTGGCCGTAGGTTTATGGGGCAATTGCTTGAGGTACTTGGCCTTGCCCTCCGACGTGATGAATATACACTTGTCCTGGGTGATATAGATGGCCGTGTGCAGAAACTCGTACCCCAACAACCACGTCTGGACCACGGTGGATTTCTTGTAGGTATTGTCGTCCACCCCGACCACAATCAACACTTGGTCGATGGATTCCAGAACGAGGTTTTTCTGGACGATGGAAAGCCGCTTGTGGAACGTGTTGGCGTCGATATTTGCCTCTGTCATGGTCGAGTTAGATACTTGCCCCAGCTTCAGTAGGAAAAACGGTGGTTTCAGGGGGGTCAAAATTCGAAAAAAAAACGGGCGTGCGCGGCACAATCGATGTTTCAGTCTGGCTTTTGATACTGTGCTTGTAGATACAGCGGAACAGCGGCGAATCGACGATAGATGAGTGGTGGGAGTTGGTTTTGGTAGCGGTGTTGAAAATTTGGTTGTGGCCTGCATGTAGGAAAATGGTGCACAATGTCGCGCGACATTGTGCCACGCGTATTATACCTGACGCGGTACCCTGTCGCATCACAACACCAAAACCACCATCAGCATCTAGCATCTATTTGCGTCCTCTGCATAACTAGCAACTAGCGTCTCCCGCATATAGCGCCGTCCGCATAACCAGCAACTAACACCCGTCCCCCTCATCACTAATCAATTACATAATCACAGGTTGATTTGCTGCCAAAACATCTGATCACTTTCGTTTTATTTCATATCACTTTTCTTCTTCTTCCCCACCGTCTCCCCCAATCTCATGTTCCGCCAGGCTAAAAGAAGAACCGCCGGCCGCAGAAACTTCGAGGCCCCCACCCTCTACCACCAACAGACCTACCCTTCTAGAGTCTCCCTCTACGACACGCCCCCCCTCCAGGAAGTCACCCTCGAACAGTTCGAACTCTGGGCCATCGACAGACTCAAGATCCTCATTGAAATAGAGTCCTGTGTGGCCCGTGCCAAGACCATCAAGCAGACGGAGGCTGCCATCAAGCCGTTGCTCCTCAAGTATCTCCCGCTCAGTGCTGCCACCGCGTCTAATCAAGAAGTTGTTGATCTAGAACGCATGAAAGACCACTACTCCCACTATATCTTGAGGCTTGTGTTTTGCCGCAATGACGAGTTGCGCAAGAAGTTCGTTAAGAACGAGACCATTCTCTTCCGGATCCGCTACGGCCAGTTGCAACCGCGGGAACAACAGGAGTTTGTGGATTCGCTCAACCACAGGTTGGCGTGGTCCTATATCACTGCCGACGAGAAGGCTGCCATTGTCGATAAGCTCTACGCCGCCACGGGGGGCGCCATCCGCAGCTTGTTGATGGCTGATACCGCCGACTCGGCTTCGGCCGCTGCAATCACCAACGAACAGATTAGACAACGCATCGCCAACCACGAAAACTTCATCAAGTTGCCTTTCGAAAAGGTCCCCAGCTTGACGGCATCCCGCTCGGTCTATGTTCATCAGGGATACGCCTATATCCCCACCATCATGCAATTGAGTCTTTTGGCAGCTGACTTCCTGGACTCCTTGACTACTCTGTTGATGAGAACGTTCCAGGCATTGCCTCGGCTCGAGGAGGACGACCGTTTGTTGCCGCTCTTGAACAATTTATCGCAAAACTTCTCATCCTACCAATATGATGCCGCAGAGTATGGCGAGGCCAAGTCCGATATCAACGCTATTTCTATAACAAAACCCGCAATCACAAAACACTATCCGTTGTGTGCCAGCTACGTGCAACGCAACTTGGTGGCAAACTCCCACTTGAAGTACGATGGCCGTTCCCAGTTGTCACTCTTCCTTAAGGGAATTGGCTTGAGTGTGGACGAAGCATTGAAATTCTGGGCAGATCAATTCACCAAGGGTGCCTCTGGTATCACTATGGACACCTTTAACAAGAACTACCGATACAACATCCGACACGACTACGGCTTGGAGGGATCAAGGACAAACAAGAGACCCTGGGACTGTGCCAGAATCCTCCACATGACTGCTCCCAGATCTAGTGCCGGCCAGTACCACGGCTGTCCCTACAAGAACTTTTCTCCCGAAGTATTGGCCCAAAACTTGAATGAATTGGGTATTAACGACCAACAGGAGATCAACGGGGTCTTGGACCAGGTCGCTGCCAACGAATATACTCATGCTTGCACCAAGGTGTTCGAATTAACTCACAAATTGCAGTTGAAGGGCTCGAAAGTGGAGGAAGAAATGCATATCAGCCACCCCAACTTGTACTTTGACCGAAGCAGACAATTGGAGAGGGCAGAGACCGCATCCTAGAATCCCAGTCCGTCTGTTCTAATTCTACAGGAGTAAATCAATCCTCATACTAGCTGATAGCAGGTATTTACTGTTGGCTAGGGATACTTCAAAGACAATATCCAGGAAACCTTGATTACCCAGGAGGGCCTCCTCCATCGAGACGAATCTTAATTTATTCCAGGATAGTGATTCTGCAGATTAAGGACGGATACATGGATTTTTTTTTTTTTTTAATCTTTCTAACATTACCATATAATAGTTATCTTGATCCTGTCAGTTGTCCTATGCTTGTCTCACCATACATGGTCCCACGGACTAAAATGAACTAAAGCAGAGGAGGAAATGTATTGCCATTTTCCATCTAGTACTTTGACAGAAGCAGACAATAGGTGGGGGCAGCATACTGGAGTCGTATTACCGTGTTGAGTACCCGCTTGAATTGACTACAAACTACAATTGACGTCTCCAGATCCTTTTGTTATGTTAGTTACAATTTACTCACAAAGAATAGAAGGGCTCCAGGCACGTCTGTGTGGTAATACTGTTCTCGGTCAACCCGATCTATCTAAGTGTATATTTAATAAATAATGATCCTAGTCATGTCAAATGACGCTTGAGTTCAGCTCAAGTCGATGGATGCCCATAAGTCCCTGAATCCCCACCAGGAGGCGCCTGATCCACACACACCAACCCAGAAGGGGCTCAAGCACCCTTCATACATCGACCAATGCACCACCAAAGGAATCTGGATGGCGTTCTTGAATACCTGGATACGCCAGTTCTTGTCCCATTTCGATACTGGGGTCCGGCGGATCAACTCAATGATATCAATGATGACGTACCCGGCCCACACCCGCGAACACCAGATGTACGCCTCGATACACCACCAGTTGTTGTCGTTGGTGCCGACCCAGTTGTGGTCGGTGAGCCAGCCCACGTTCTCCAAGAGCTCAAGCACAAGGGCATTGATCGACTGGAAGAAGTTCACCACCCGGTCCACACGAGGTGTGGTGGCCGTGGGGTTGACCATGGCACCAAACTCGTCAATGATCCATGGCATATACTTGATGGAATCGGTCAACCGGTTGAAGATACGGATATCCGATAAGTAAGAGGAGATGGCCTTCAAGTGCACCGCCAAGTTGGACTTCTCGTCCTTTTCATTTTCGGGGCCATGGGCGTTGAAGTATCCCTTGGCAGCAGAGTTGCGCAAATCCACTCCTGCAGCCAAGGCCACCCTGTTGGCCAAGTTCATGGCATGGGCCCGTTGCTCCCTGAGAAACTTCTTGATGCGCGGCTTGTTATTAAGCACGCTACTCAACAAAAGCGTGAAGTAACATATAAAATAGAGGTTGGCGTCTACCGTTGCCGTACTAGACAAGATCTTGGTGGTGATTTCATGGTACAATTTTCGACTAAACACCGACTTCTTGAGGAGGGTCTGAAGCTGGAGCAACACCGAAAGCGGCAATGGCTTGTTCAGCGCCGGTTTGCCCAACGGCATGATCGTAGCGATGGTAGCCATAGTGTGGAGTCAGAAAAGAGGTGGTACCAATTTGGTTGCCAATTTTTGACTAGCGCGCTCATCTCTTTATATAGTGAGGTCAGGTCCATATTGTATACAGGGCACCGAGACCTCGGTCCATACTGGCCAATCTATCTGGCCGGCTTTAGGGCTTGCTGGGGCCGAATCTACTGGGGGAGACGAGGGAAGTGCTTAGGCGGGATCGGCACGCTCGTCCTGCCTACCGTGGCTAGTCTATACACTCCTGTTGTAATGCTGGGGGCACCCGGCTGGGTGGTGGTGGGGCAGATGTCGCAGATCGGGACAGTGCTTCCCCAGATTTAGGCTGCGGCCGTTGGGGGCCGAGGGGCGGTCCAAAGTGCAAAAATACAAAGGTAAAAGCCGTCAAATTTGACAGCTTCGCCTAATCATATGGAATTAGTGGGTGGACACCTTTGGATGGGAGAGATCCAGTGACTGGTGGCCCATTCCCTGGTGTAGTGGTTACTGTGGGGCTAGAATGATGCATTATCTGGTGAAAATTCGGAGTTGTGCGACATCGCGACATCTTCTATCATATGCACATACTTTGTACTTTGTGCCCCTTCTAGCTTACATCGCGGTAACCGGGGCTTCCTAGTGGTTGGTTTCATCATGACTTCCACAATGTGGCACATGACCTGCGGTATTCTCGTAAAACCCAAATCCACTCCCCCACAAAACCCCTAAACGCATATTCTGCCTGGTCCAGGACATAAACTTGAGTGACTATTTTTCATTTAGACCATACAATAGGGATAATATTCATTTGGGCTCGTAAAGGGCCGGTTGGCTCTTCATCCGTTAATTAGTCTAAAAAATTCAACTAATTTCTCATTTATCTGCTCTCGTTACGTTACTTTTGTAAGTGTTGTATATCTAATTTTTGATTAATGGGCGAAATTGGCTCGTGTCTTGGTTATCTAAAACAATTTAAAGCAGAAAGTATAGGAAAATGGCCCTAATTTCGGTATATTGAACAAAAAGCCCAATATTAACCGTAGATTCATAGATAACTACTGATTCGCCTGAAAATTTTCCCTTTTAGTTGCTGTTGTTACTTCTATTGTACTCTAAAAAATATTGTTATATAATAAATGATAAATACGAACTGAACTTTTTTCGAAAAGATCTTTGGTAAATCCTCCAAAGTTCTTCCCTACTATGACATCCCTGAGCATAATATAGTACCAGCCACGGTACCTCATAATTGGCAAATTAAATAATTATGTAGTCTTCGTGTAACTTTTTTGTATTCATTGCATCGCTTCAGAAGATGAGGTCTTGCCGAATTGGTTCACTGAAATGTGGGATCTTAAAGTCTCGAGCTTGATCCCCTCCTTTCTGGCATATTCTTCCATTCCCCTTTGGTCAGCAGAACCGACTATTTCCAAAACAACCTCATTAATCTCTTCTATCTCGTCCTTCACCTGTGGTAAGCACAAATTAAGAATTAATCCAATCAATCCTGTAAGTGCATATCCTGTTTCAGCGACAAGAACAATTGCATCCATAAATCCAGATAAGGCATGGTTATTGCCCTTGTAGGTAAAGACATTGTCAAACCAATTTGGCACCAATACACCTCCAATACCAGGTAAAAGCGCAGCTGTAAGCACGAATCTGTCTCTTCTGGTGAACTCAGTACTGGCAATAATCTTGATACCAGATATAGCCACTGAACAGTAAAGAAACGAAGTCATTCCCCCAAGAACCGGTTTGGGGATCGACACAATAACAGCTGCAAATTTGGAGAAGATACCCATGATAATCATAAAAAATGCACACCAGTATCCCACAACCCGATTGGCACATTTGGTGACAGAAATAACACCATTATTCTGTGCAAAAGTGGACATTGGAGTGACGGTACACAACCCAGATATCACACCGTTGAACCCATCGGCAAGAATACCTCCTTGGATACGGGACTCGTATAATTCCCCTTCAACCTCAAGCCGTGACACATCACAAGTAGCAGTAACATCTCCAATACACTCCATCATCAACACTATGTAGACGGCCAAAAACGGCAAGATCACCGGACCATATACTTTCAATTTGAAGGTGTGGACCCACATGAACGTGGCAGAAGGTGCTTCGCTGATCACTTCAGGTGTAAAGTATCTACAGGCAGCAGCAACGATACAGCCCACCAATAAACCAATAATCACCGCACACGATTTCATGATGGGAGACCCAAATCTCTCAGCTATAATAATGGTGCAGTAGACGAGGAACCCAAGACCCACAAATTGGGCAGAACCCCATGGAAGTGAATGGTGGCCCACATCACAGATTTTCCCCACACATCCAGAGCCACCGATCCAGTCTTGAAATCCAGATTCAATCAAAGAAACTCCAATGAGCAAAACCACGGGACCAGTAACGATGGGGGGAAACATTTTCATCAATGCCTTGGCAGGTAAAAAAGAAAGAAGCATCTCAAGAAGAGCACAGAGAAGACCAGAGGCCAAAATGTGGCCATAGCCATCGGGACAAGCGAGCTGCTTTCCCGAGGCATCCACAGGACAAATGCCCACCTTGTACATCAAGGGAAATGCCTTTGTCACAATAGTAATGGTTGCGAAAGATGTTCCAACAACCGAGAGTAATCCTGTACCAATATAATATTTTGTGCCGTAGATATGGAAACGAGTGATTTGAATACAAGAAAGAATACCAGACACAATTAACGAGGCCGAAACCAAGTACTGGATAAGCTCAGTGTCTAGGTTGGCCACACCTCCAATAATAAGAGGAGGGGTCACCACCCCTGCAAGCATGGAAAGCGTATGTTGAAACCCCAAGATCATTCCTAGAACAATAGGCATTTCTGAATTAAGCCCAAAGAACGGCTGTGTCTTTGGTTCTTTGGAGATGAACGGCACCTCTGGTATGAAGAGGTATCCATAGTCGTAGTCCCCAAGAAGTCCCTCTTTGGTGGTTAATTTACGGATTATTCTCCGTGACACATCTTTCAAATTGATCATGTTGAGCTAAAAAATAACGGAAAAATATTTTAATTGGCAGCTTTCACGTTAAAGCACACTTGACAGCTTCATATACTCAGGTATTGTGAGGAAGTTTGGTGGTGGTGGTGGTGGTGGTATAATAACGCTTTCGAAACCGACTAGATCAGAACTTTTGGTAGGGATCATTAAATCTAGGTGGTACATTGTTGGTTATATATCATTTGTGGGGAAAAATTCCATCTTATCTATATTGCTGTAGTTCAGATAACGGAAATCTCCGAGAGTGCGATAAGGCTGAGATGAGATGCCTCCTGATAGTGGATATTATCCAATCAACTGGACCATACTGCACCAGAGACAGATCTAATGGTTTGTGCTAATCTACATTGTTCGATATCTGTTCTAGGGATCTTAATTAGCATTGGTAAGGTTGGTAGAATCGACATCCAGTCGTGCACAACCTACAAAAATCGTCCTGTCAAATCAGCTTGCTATACACGGGATGTGATCCAGGGTCCAGCAAGGCAGTTTCCCAGAAGATACGTATGGCACGGCAAAGAATTCCAGAGTTCGTTTGGCCCTTGGCGGTGTGATAAATTTACGAATTAGGTGTTTCATTGAAATTCAAGAAAAAAAATTGAATGGTCACAAGACCACAAAAGTCTAATTATTGCCCTGGTTTCTAGTATGGTTTTAATTACGGAATTCAACGGACTTAGCACGGGCAACTCTATGGTTCAAAACCTTTTAGGTGGAGTCTATATCTAATAACGAAACGAGATTCTTGTACTAACCCAGCGATAATTAATGGGTGATTAAGTGCCAAAAGATAAGAGAAACCAAGGAGAGCGAAGGCTCAGTATTTTTTTTGACCTGTCACAATTCACACACACTTAAAATCCATTCTTGGATCTACTATGGAACAAGATACACACTAAGACACTTTCGAAGTCCAATAATATTGTTTACCTGCCAAGACGCAGGTTATTAATAGTTTTAGGTGTCAGGGAACGGCTCAGGAGCAACAGAAGCGAGGGGAACTATACGGGCTGTTATAGTTTGAAGGTTTCAATGTTTATCTCCCATAAATAGACTGGTGGTGTCTATTTCATGTTGGAGCAGAGCATTTTTGACAAATTCCGTAAATTTTTTCGCCAGCTTTGAACATACATACTGAACGTACCCAATTATTGGTCTTGGGTGTCAGAGATGGTGAAATGAGACTGACACCTGGTAATGGCCGACCCAAAGGGAATTCCAGTCATACGAGCTTGTTGAAGTCTTGAGACTTCGTTTTGGACGGGTATACTGTAGAGTACTCATAACCAATTCTCGAAACGATTACTAATTCGAATTTTTTTTTTTTTTTGTTGAAGACCGAATAAAGCCCTTGGCAGAACCAAACCCAAAAGCCGATATATTTCGGAAAAAACGCCATCGTCTGGCTTGATTCCTCCGGCCCACAGATTGAGCTTTTCCTACCCTAGCTGTTTTTGCAATCGTCTCATAAGTGACCTCATCATCGTCTTCAGTTTTTCCTCATCATCCAATCGATGCGTTGAAATTGTGTTCTGCAGATTTAGCCCGCGAATCTTCTGTATGGATTAAAGAACCCACATTAGCAATAATAAAACCCCCAACATTGATGTGATTTACGGGCTCCTGGGTAGCCCTGTGCTGTTTGGATCCCTTACCACTGGTAAGATTGTTGGTTTTGTACAGGAGGCCAAGCAATTCCTGGTTATACCCAGTATTTTTTTTTTTATTCCATTTTTTAGTAACCCAGATCCAGTAAGTTACTGGGAAACAATACGCTTGACATTAGTTACACTATGGCGTGGGCAACCAGCATGCATGCATGGGAGACTTTTGGTTAGCATACCGGTTGTCCCGAAGTTAGTTTAACTGGTGTTGTTGGAAACCAGTAATAGGCTGGAATGTGAATCAAGTGCGCCAGATCGATCCAAAACAGCGTAGGCCCTTACCAAGTCATCGTTGATCGATATTTGGCTGGTACCACCAATTCTTCGGTCCCTTCCCGCCAAAAACCAACCGCGATTTATGGCCCAAAACGACAGTCTATCAGATCGTTCTTGAGCCCTGGCATTGGTGGTTCGGCTCATGACTTGGCTCCCAAAAACTTATTTTAGGTAACTTATGACCCTCTCCGCTTACTATAGTGATCGCTTTTTCTGTGGCCTATATTAGACATATATGTAGCGACTGTTTTCCGCTTCTCCTATTGTTTGTGGACTAAAAACCGTCTTATTTGCTCACTGTTTGCTTCGTTTTGTTCGTTGTTCATAATATATTAATATTAATATTAATATTATTAGTATTATTATTATTATTATTATAAAACTACTGTATAACCCCTTTGGTATTCCGTTGGTCTTCACCAATCTGGTTCGACACAAACTGCTTGACAGTGTTTTTTTTTATCCTCGTTCTTTTCCACCACTCTTCTTTGATGAACGCACCATGCTTAGAAATATTCGAGTGAAACAGGTCTGGCTCGTGTTCGGGTTGGCGATGTTGCTCGTCATTAACTGCTGCTTTGTTACCATGCGCTACCACAACTCGGATGATCTAGTCAACCTTCTGGGCCCCTCCAATTACTTCCAAAAATTGGGCTTCTTCCTTTACCGCCCTGACCTGCCAGAAGACGCTGATCTAGTTTCCACCTTGGAAGCCAGCTTGCAACAAATCTACAAGGCCAAAACCGCATCCGACCTGCTGGAAGACCTTTGGCAGATCGACACCCGAATTGGGCCCCTGGCCGAACTCACCATTCCCTCTTACTACAGAAAGACGGGTCGCCACGACCTGCCCTCCATCAAGCCGCCAATCCAGCCGTTTGACCCTCGCTTTACTCTTGGGATCTATTTCCATGCTCTCAAAAAGGCTGCAAAAACCGCCTCCAAGGACGGCTCCGAGGCGGTGGCGCTTCCATTCCATTGGGACGACTGGGTGGATCTTTCGTATCTTAACAAGTACTTGCTTGCGCTGCCCCGAGAGAAGCCTACTTGTGCTATCCTTGATGCCCGTAAAGACGAAGACAACATGAATGCAGCGAAGGAGAAGGAGAAGGAAGAAAAAGAAAAGGAGCAAAAAGAAAAGGAGCAGAAAGAAAAGGAGCAGAAAGAGAAAGAGGAAAAGGAGAAAGAGGAAAAGGAGAAAGAAGAAAGGGAGAAAGAAGAAAAGGAGAAAGAAGAAAAGGAGAAAGAAGAAAATGACCACAACTTCAAAAAGCGTCAAATTCAGGCCAATCCCAGACCAGAATCGCCAATCAGCTCCCCTGAACAAATACAAAGCGAAAACCATCCCCATGGCCCAGCAAAAAGGTCAACCAAACTCGAAAAACGCCAGGATGCTTCCGATCCCGCCGAATTTTGCACCAATACTGAAGTCTTTGACAACGGCAATGCCCTCAGCCCGGGATTCCACGTATGGAGAAAGCCCGGAACCACCACCCCAGAAAGAGCCGTCCATGTTGGCAAATCATACCTTTATTCCAGTGCCCCTCCCCCCAGTACCATTATTTTCCTCACCAAGGATGGTTCCTACAACATCACCGTCTCTTCCACCTCCAAGCTTTTGCAAAATGGTCTTGTGGAGCAGTATATCGAGGACACTAGAAACAAAAAAGTCAATGTGCTTAAGGAATTTCGCTCCTTACAGAAGGCCGTGAAACCTCAAAGCTCTTTGGTGCTCAACAGCTACAACATCCATCTTGCACCAGAAGCTTTCATCTATAATGATACCGAAATCATTGCTGACCTTGAGTCCAAGCCTACCTTGAGTCCAATGGAACAAAACTATTTGGAAAGTGTACTCTACTCCCAAGAAAAGGTCAAAAATGGTGGTCCCCCAAAATATTTTGATGAAGCAAGATTCCTTGGTAATAGTCATGGTGATCATTACGACTGGCGTTTTTTCAATGGTATCATGTTTGGTGTTCACGACCAAACTTTGGTGCTTCACCGCTTGATCAGAACTTGGCTCTCTTTTAGTCGTAAGGTTGGTATTACCACCTGGCTTGCACATGGCTCTTTGTTATCGTGGTATTGGAATGGTATGGCTTTTCCCTGGGATAACGATATCGATGTCCAGGTTCCGGTTATGGACTTACACAAACTTTCTTTGTTATATAATCAATCTTTGATTGTTGAGGATGTCGAAGATGGTTTCGGAAGATATTTTCTTGATTGTGGTTCCTTTATAACTCTTAGAGAAAAAGGAAACGGCCAAAATAACATTGATGCCAGATTCGTTGATGTGGATTCTGGTATGTATATTGATATCACCGGCTTAGCTGTTTCGAATTCAAAACCTCCTGACAGATACAATCTTCCTAAATCACTTGGTGACGATTATTATGATTTCAACGCAGAACAAAAACTTTACAATTGCCCTAATAATCATTTTAGTAGATTAACTGAATTGTCACCTTTAATCAAAACTTCAGTTCAAGGAGAAATTGGTTATATTCCAAAGAAATTTTCTGATATTTTAACGGTTGAATATTCTCATGGTCTAGTTAACAAGATATTTAAGGACCATGTATTCGTGCCTCTGATCAGACTTTGGTTAAGAGAAGAAGATTTATACTATTTCCTTAAGGATCCTGAATCCTGGGACAAAATCAATGAATATAGTAACAATCTCAAAAATCTCCCTACCGGGATCAATATTGCTGATAATGGTCAGTTAACTGATTCTGAAAGGGAGAGCTTGCGCAGAGAAGCGTTATTGAGATCCAAAGAGGTCCAGCACATTGATACTGGTATCAAAGCTAATCTTAGTCCAGAAGGCCGCACCAAAGTGTTTGAATTGGAAGCTGATGAATTGATGCAGTTGATACAAAAGGACGAGATTTTCCTTGAATATTACAAAACCTATGAATTCACCAGTCTCCATGAAAAAGAAATCATGAGACTTTTATTCGGCAGATCAACAGCTGATTTGGTCAATAACAGTCCTGATTTTGCCCCTATGCACTATGAGCCATTTTTGTACAAGATGCGTAGTGACAAGTTCACCTATGAAGGCGAAATTGAAAGGTACTTACGCTTAGTGGCATCATACGAAGCGAAGTCACAGTTTGGAGCAGTGCATAAGTAATAAAATCTATTCAATCGAAGCAATCATAAACTCGAGCTCACTTTATCTACTACAAGCTTCAACACAATATTAGCATAATTTTTATTGGTGATTTCAATATCACAAATCACATAACAGATTTCATTTGTGGGCCAAAAAAGAAAAACTGGCAACATTTACTCATTGATGTGTTGGTTCCACTGTACATTATTTTTATAGACATGCATTAACCAGAAAACTGGACTTCAAGTAATAAATAATCAATTGATAACATTAAAATTTGTAGATTTGCTTACAAACCCACTACGTTGGTATCTTCTCCTTGTTCTGTGAGTTTCTTTGTTATAGCAACGAGGTTAGCAGGAGCATCCATTCTTGGTAGTATGACCTCGATCATTCTTATCTTATTAGGAATAGAAAATCCTTCATCCACAAACAAGGCATCCAACTCACCAGTTGTAGAAATTTGGGCCGTTTCATAATCTTTAGCATTGAACAAAGGCAAGAGCCCTAGATTATTCCAAGGTTGAATATCGTTATAGGTGGCATTCATTCCATGAATCAACCTATCAATAGTATAACCATCGTTATTCAACACAAACAAGTAAGTATTGTTGCACTCCCATTTGCACATTGACGAAATCTCTTGAACCGTCAACTGTAAGGAACCATCTCCAACAAAGAGAATGACCCTTCGAGAAGGATCTATTTCAAGAGCAGCCATGGCCGCACCAAATGTAGCCCCCACAGTAAACCCTACACTGCCCCATAACACTTGTGATATTCCCACCGAATTTTTGGGGAATTGAGACTGAACAATTCCAAAAGCTGAAGTACCTGTTTCGGTTACAATAATATCACCTTCTCTAAACCAAGAAGATACTTTTGTCCACAAATACTCCTGAGTAAGTACAGTGTCTGGGGTAGAAAGAGTCCCCGGCAAAATAGGTCTGACTATTGGAGCAGGTCTATAATTTGGATTCATGGCTGACTTGACTCGAGCAAGAATCGAATTTAGCACTTCTTTCATCTGGACACCAGGAAAGGTCGCTTGTCTGATTTTAGTATAGTCAGAATGAAATTCCACAAGATTTTTTGACTTATATGAGTATTGGAATGAGCCAGTGTTGAAGTCAGAGAGTAAAGCTCCGATGGAAAGAATCAAATCGGCATTATCCACGGCTTCCTTGACTTCTGGCTGCGAAAGAGAGCCAACATACACCCCACCGAAACGAGGATGGTCCTCGTTGAAGCCAGACTTCCCCATTGGGGTGGTGAATACTGGGAATTGGGTCAAATTCACCAACTGCTCGGCCTCGTACCTACAATCATGTCTAGAGGCACATGCATCCACCAAAACAATAGGATTTGCAGCCGTATGGATTAGCTGCAAAATATTTTCCACAACTTCTTCTTGGGCCTCGGGTTCATTAGGCTTCAACGCAAGGTTTATGGGAGTCCGAAGCAAATTGGCAGGCACTTTAAGATCTACCAAGTTAGCGGGAAGCCCCATATATACTGGTCTTTGGTACACCCATGCTTCTCTTATACACCTGTCGATTTCGGCAGGAGCAGAGCTAATATCGGAAATAAAAGCAGTGGCTTGACTGATATTATTGGACATACGATGGAATACAGTGAAATCGCCATTACCAAGAGTGTGGTGCAACAATAACTGTTTTGCTTGGGAAGCTATCGAAGGAACACCCACCACGTGAAGTAGGCCCACATGCTCAGCATAAGCACCACCAATCCCGTTCAAAGCAGACAATTCGCCGACGCCAAAGGTGGTCACCAAACAGGCCAAGCCCTTGATACGAGAGTACCCATCGGCAGCATAGGCAGCATTCAACTCGTTGGCATTGCCTGCCCATTTCATGTTGGGGACATCGTAGATTTTGTCTAGAAGCGAGATGTTAAAGTCTCCTGGAAGCCCAAAGATGGTGTTGACGTTGAGCTGACTGAGCCGCTCGAAGAGGTATCTACCAAGTGTTACTTCCATTGGTACCAGTACACGGCATATACAAGCCTGGCGGTGTGGTCAACGATTGGGAGGGCACTTTGTACGAATTGAGTGAGGTGCAAAAATTGCAGCCAAGGTTGCAAAATATATACTGCCTCTACCGTAAGCGCATACGCCCAACAGGGGGACACAAACAGGAGCATGCGCTTAGACAGGGTCAAACTCGTGGATCACGTGATCCAGTACCTAAGTGCGAGGTTGCAATGTGGCGCTGGCGGTACGGTGTTATATAAAGCGGTTACATATTTGTGGTATATTTATCTTTCGCCAGGCTAGGTATTTTTAGGGCCAGAAGGGTAAATGAAGGACTGCGACCTGCACCCTGAAAATGCCGCAACCCATTGCGGTCACGTTGAGCAACATCACGCCCCAATCACGTTGCGCAGCGTCACGCCGAAGGTGGCGCACGTGAGATCGGGTACCACAAAACGCACGTGGTGCCGCACCCCCTGTGGTGGCCGGGTTACCCGCACACCACCCCCAAAACTGCTGCGTCACCTGAAATACATGTGAGTGGAGCCCCGTGATTTTGTTTTGTTTAAAATCCGCATGGTCCCCGCCATAACAAACGTGATATTCTTCAATTAACCACAAGTAATACCGTTAAGTATGTAGAAGAAAGAGAAGGTGGGGGAGGAGGAGGAGGCAGGAACAAGGGGCAACCGGGCCGCCGCAATCGTTGGCTGGTGTGCAGTTGGCCACCACGAGAACCCGTTTTGCAATGGGGAACTCCACGTGACAGCAGCTCTCCTCGTGATTATCACGATACTAACAACCCGGTATAGGATGGCTAAAAGAGAAGCAGAACTTGTCCACGAATCAGACAAGAAAAAGGTCCATAAGGACGACATTGCCATCGACTCGGAATTGTTAGGGCAGCAATCGTCCTACACCAATGACTCCAATGAGCGTGGGTCTAAACAAGACGACCATGATGAAGTAGCTGCTGCTGAGGCTGCAGCGGCTGCGGTTGCGGCGGTTCATTCTAATGAACAAGCTTCTCAACAACACTTGGCATACCAAAATGCGTTCAGACAACAACAGCAACAACAACAGCAACAACAACAACCACAAAGATCGGTGGACGATAATAATCGCTCTCCTGCATCGTTCCCACCCCAACCAACCACATTACCACCACAATCGGCAGGAAAGCCCTCGCACGGATCAGATGAATGGCACAAACAAAGACGTGAGAACCACAAGGAGGTCGAGAGAAGAAGAAGAGAGTCGATCAACGTGGGGATTAAGGAATTGGCCGCTTTGATTCCTACCCCTGACACCAACAAGGCCCAGATCTTACAGCGGGCTGTTGAATATATCAAGAGATTGAAAGAAAACGAAAACAACAACATTGAAAAGTGGACCTTGGAAAAGTTGTTGACCGAGCAAGCTGTGTCAGAATTGAGTGCTTCCAATGATAAATTAAAGCAGGAACTTGAAAGAGCCTATAGGGAAATTGAACAATGGAAGGAAATGGCCCGTGCTAACGAGGAGAAGAAGTAATCTTGGACTCGTTGTTGCCGTGTTGGAGAAATTGTGGTTTAACGAGTTGTGGTACCTTTACAGCACAGACCTGGTTTGTGTTGAACGCAACAAGTTTGTGTATTTTATTGTAGTTTAGTTAATACATTGTAAGATTAAATATTTGTGATAGATTGGAGTCAAATTGATAATATTGAGCTAAGCTTCGCTAGAGCTGGTTTCAAGAGAGTCTTTTCTGATCTACATGTCGTATAACACGTTTTATGTTCTGGGTAATAAAAGGATTGAAAAAATTCATTAATTTGGAAGAAGGAGCCGAAAGAGGAGCTATTGAACTATTGTGGATTTTCATCTTCAGATCTTTAATGTTAACTAGTCGGTGGAAGCTATTGGATTGCAGTAGGTAAACCTGAGTCTCCTTTATACTGTTCCGAAATGGTATATTTCTTGGCCCGACCACGAATGAATCCTCTTATTTTAGAGTACTTATTTTATTTACTCTAGACTCAGCCAAATACACCTTTAATAGTTTGAGACAGAATTATCTAAAAGGTGTGGGAATCCAGGAATTTTCAGGAATTTATTACTCCGTGATTAGGGCTCAACCAAGACATCAGTATAATTAATTACCGGGATGCAAAATTTGGAAAAACTACTCAGTCAAATCTACGAAAATTGAGTTGATTAAATTAGCTTCCACCACCACTATATCTACTATACTCTTTCGCTATAATTGGGCCATATTCAGTGTTCGTGATTTTATTGTAGAATGTTCTTCTGGTAGCTCCTTAACTCCAGGGCCAAAAAATACAAAACTAGTACTGAATATAGAGTGCAAGGAACCTACAAGTATTATTACCTTCTGACTCTTGTCCCTGTGTTCTATACTGTCGTTTGCTCTTGATGGTAAAGGCAACTGTTGCGAAAGCTCGCGGTAGCCTCGCACAAGCACCCAGGGCCACCACCCGCGGTGGCACCAGTATCGCGACGATTTAGCGGCGCGACCATCTCATGAGATGACCACTAGCTCATCATGACGGTACCATTCAACATAGATCCGTACGAGACGTTGCAGGTAGAAAAGACGGCGTCTCCTATAGAGATCAAAAAGGCATACAAGAAACTTTCCCTTAAACTCCACCCAGACAAGCTTCAGCAGCAACAACAACAGCCTCAAGATGCTGATGCGTTCCCCAAGATTCAATTTGCATACAGTATACTTAGTGACCCCAGTAAACGGCAAAGATATGACCAGCTGGGGTCTTTGGAGGACGGTGACGATTCTGGGTTTGATTGGAAACAGTATTTCGACAGTATCAAGCAGAAAATTACCGTAGAAATGATAGAAGAGGATCGCACCAAGTACCAAGGATCAGATGAAGAAAAGGAGGATATTATCAACAATTTTATATACTACGAAGGGGATTTTATGAAGCTTTTTGAAGTGATTCCTCATCTTGAGTTTACGGAGGTAGAGGAAAACCGGGTATTCCATATAATCGAGGATGCAGAGAGTCTAGATGTGGAATCATTAAAGACATGGGCCAAGTACAAGAGAACTCGTAAGACGAAGGTGAAGCTGATGTTGAAGAAATTGGCCAAGGAGGCCAAGGAAGTCAAGGAATTGGAAAAGAGTATTAAGAACAAAAAGGGCGACTTGGCCCTGATCATCAAAAGCAGACAAGCTAATAGAATGGATGCTTTGATCAGTTCCTTGGAAGACAAGTATGTGGGTAAAAAAGGGAAAAAAAGAGGTGGTGATATCGACGATGACGAATTCGAGAGAATTCAAAAGGACTTGAAGAAGAAGAAGAAGTAGCCTTATTCTGGAGTGGCTACGGAGACTAAGGGCTTACATTTATCTGAGAAGCTCCAAATGGGATTTGATCTCTTTGTTTGAGTTGTGCTCGTGTATCAGAGGTAAATCATTGATCCCTCTAAACGCGATTTCAAGAGAATGAAACATTGCCCGTTTCGTGAGCTGTCTACTAGTGCTAGAAGCAAAGAAACGCGGCTATTCATGGTAGACACGTCCTGATGGAATCATTCATTACTGTAGTTGGAATGTTATAATAAATCACCTGACTGGATACAATGTTATGGTCCCTGAGATAATATTGGCCTGGAAACTAGTATAGTCTTATTTATCAATTTATCAACACCGACTTAAATGAAAGTAATTATATAAATGAATTGAGGTAGAATGCCTAGTAGCCACTTGTAGAGATATTTAGGAGTGATTAACTACCATATAAATACGAATTTCCAAATTATTAAATTATAAAATAGGAAATTACAAAATTGTAAAATTATACAAAAATCATAGAAATGTGAAAATTTGTAAATTATGGAAAATAAAATTATGGAAAATTCATGTAAGTGTTAAAGATTCTTGAAGAAAACTATTACGTTATTTGACATGCTTATAGGTAATGAAATAGATTACATGATCATACGAATAAACTGAAAAACCATTGAGACATGCCCACAGTAAAATTGCCTATTTTGGCTACTGACCGCTGTCAAGAAAAAAATCATTAGAGCCCGACAAATCTGCACTCTAACTAAGTAAGCATCTACGGAAGACTAGCCTTTGAATATATGAAAAGTCACGTGACCAGAATCTTACCCTGGCAAGCACTAAGAACATGGCTAACTGGCCACAACCATTCCCAGGAGCTTGCTGCTTTGTTCCTTTCACTATTCCAAGCTTCATTTTGTTAACTATGGTACTCTACCCAAAATACAACATATCCTGCACACAGACACATACACGTCTAACTGTAAGACGTGTTCCTGGTTCTTTTACAGCCACTTCCTTCCTGCCCAAAGTGGGAACCCCCCCCAACTCTGCCGCCTTCTCCGCTTTCGTGTGGTCATTCTTCCTTTCGTACGAGCGTCTGTTTTTTTTTGCAGCATTTGGCACCCCTCGTTCACTATATAAATCTAACACATCCCTCATTGAATTTTCGCGTTTTTACAACCAAAACACCAATTAACTTCCCTACTGCAATAGGTGATAAAGCACGTAATGTCAGACTTTTCAGGCAGCGAGTCGGACTACAGCGATGGTTCGGATGACTACACGTCGTCGCCACCCCGCAAGGTGGGCACATCGTCCAAGATCAAGTCCAATTCCGCTGGTAGCTCTTCGATCAGTTCTGCTGCTACCACTCCTCCATCATCAAAACTAAGCAATGCTTCGGCCCAGTACCAGAAACTTTCTCAATTGGAACATATCTTGAAAAGACCTGATACTTATATTGGGTCGGTAGAGAAAACCGGGATTGAAATGTGGTGCTTCGATGCCTCTACTGAATCAATGGTCTATAAAGAGGTCAACATTGTCCCTGGTTTATACAAGATTTTCGATGAAATCTTGGTCAATGCCGCCGATAATAAAATCCGGGACCCCAGCATGAAGAATATTAAGGTTAAGATCGATGCTGAAAATAACACTATTGAAGTCTACAATGATGGAAAAGGTATACCTATTGAGATCCACGAAAAGGAAAAAATTTATATTCCTGAGTTGATTTTTGGTAACTTGTTGACATCTTCCAATTATAATGACGATGAAAAGAAAGTCACTGGTGGTAGAAATGGTTATGGTGCTAAATTATGTAACATTTTTGCTACCGAATTCCATTTAGAAACCGCAGACTTAAATACCGAGCTTGTTTATAAGCAAACTTGGACTAACAATATGTCCAATGTTAGTAAACCAAAAATTACTAAATTAAAGTCCAAGAAAGAATTTACCAAAGTTACTTTTAAACCCGATCTCTCCAAATTTGGAATGGATAATTTAGATGAAGAGATTTTGTCTGTTCTAAGAAGAAGAGTGTATGATATGTGTGGTACTGTTAAAGACTGCAATATTTACTTGAACGATAAAAAGTTGAACATCCGGAATTTCAAAAGCTATGTCGAAATGTACGTTAATGCAATTAAAGATAGAAGTCCTGATATTATCACTGATGGCCAAGTTAAGCAGTATACTACCATTGTACACGAAGTCTTCAATGAAAGATGGGAATTGGCTTTTGCAGTAAGTGATGGTAACTTTAACCAGGTCAGTTTTGTTAATTCTATTGCTACTACTTCGGGTGGTACGCATGTTAAGAATGTGTCAGATCAAATTATCACCAAACTAGTCGAAACACTTTCTAAGAAAGAAAAAGGTAAAAAAAAATTGATGATCAAACCACAAGAAGTGAGGAACAACATGTTTCTCTTTATCAATTGTCTTGTTGAAAACCCAGCTTTCACTTCTCAAACAAAAGAACAATTAACTACTAAAGTCAGTCAGTTTGGAGGAAAGCCAAGTGAAAAATTAGTAATCAGTGATCAATTTATCAGCAAAATCTTGAAGACCAGTATTGTAGACAAAATAAGAGCAATTGCTAATGCTAATGAAGATAAGGCCTTACAGAAAGCTGATGGTACAAGAAAACTGAGAATCAAAAACCAAATCAAATTGGTGGATGCCAATAAAGCTGGTACAAAAGATGGATACAAAGCTACCCTTATTTTAACGGAAGGTGACTCTGCGTTGGCATTTGCTGTCAATGGATTAACTGTGGTCGGTAGAGATTATTACGGATGCTTTCCTTTAAGAGGTAAATTATTGAATGTCCGGGAAGCTTCTGCAGACCAAATATCAAAAAATACAGAGATCAAGGCATTAAAAGAAATTATTGGTTTACAACACAAGAAAGCTTATAGCGTGGATAATATTAATACTTTAAGATACGGTCATATAATGATCATGACTGATCAGGATCATGATGGGTCTCATATTAAAGGATTGTTGATTAATTTTTTCGAAACTAGTTTCCCAGGTTTATTGAATATCCCTGGGTTTTTACTAGAATTCGTTACTCCTATTGTGAAAGTGACTATAAAGAAACGAGGAGGTGGTAAACAAGTCATTCCATTTTATTCGATGCCAGAATTTGAAAAATGGCGTGAAACTGAAGGTACGCAATGTCGGTGGACGCAGAAGTATTATAAGGGTTTGGGTACGTCTTTAGAAACTGAAACTCGTGAATATTTTGCTGATTTAGACAAACATTTGAAAACTTTCCATGCTTTACAAGATGGTGACAAACAATACATTGATTTAGCATTCTCGAAGAAAAAGGCTGATGAAAGAAAGGAATGGTTGCAAGGATTTGTTCCTGGAACGCATTTGGAACATGATATAACTGAGATTCCAATTAGTGATTTCATCAACAAGGAGTTAATCTTGTTTTCAATGGCTGATAATGTTAGATCAATTCCTTCAATGTTGGATGGGTTCAAACCAGGTCAAAGAAAGATTTTGTTTGGTTGTTTTAAAAGAAATTTAAGAAGTGAAATCAAGGTTTCTCAATTAGCTGGTTATGTCAGTGAAAAGACTGAGTATCACCATGGTGAAGCTTCTTTAATTCAAACAATCATCGGATTGGCCCAGAACTTTATTGGCTCTAATAATTTAAACTTATTGAAGCCAAATGGTGCATTTGGTAGTAGAGCTGCTGGTGGTAAGGATTTTTCGGCTGCAAGATATATTTTCACTGAAATCAATGAGATAACCAGAAAAATATTCAACCCACTAGATAATCCATTATACACCTATGTCCAAGAAGATGAACTGACGGTTGAACCCCAATGGTATTTGCCAGTTATCCCTATGGTATTGGTCAACGGTGCTGAAGGTATTGGTACTGGTTGGTCAACGAATATTCCACAATATAATCCAGTTGATTTGGTTAGTAACATCCGTAAGCTTATGAACGGAGAACCAACCGAAGAAATGATTCCTTGGTATAAAGGCTGGGAAGGTGTTATTGAGAGAAATGGATCGGATAAATTCAAAATTATGGGTAGAATTGAACAAGTTGATGAAACTACCATTGAAATTACTGAAATACCAGTGAAGACATGGACTAACAACGTCAAAGAGTTTTTATTGGCCGGTTTAGGTAATGAGAAAACTTCAGCTTGGATCAAAGATATGGAAGAACACCATGGTGTTAATATCAAGTTCGTGATCAAGTTGTCATCTGAAGAGATGGCCAAGTCTTTGAAAATTGGTTTATTAGAAAGATTCAAATTGATTTCTTCGGTGAATTTGAGTAATATGGTTGCTTTTGATCCATTGGGTAGAATTAAAAAATATGATTCTCCAATTGGTATATTACGTGATTTCTATTTCGTTAGATTGGAATATTATCAAAGACGTAAAGATTATATGACTGAGGAATTACAACATCAATTGACCAAACTCAGCGAACAAGCTAGATTCATTAAGATGATCATTGATAAAAAATTATCTATATCAAACAAGAAACGGGCTGATTTGGTTAAAACCTTACAAGAACATAAATTCATAATGTTTAATAAGGAAAATAAACCTGTGAAGCAAGAGGTTGACGCAAGTTTATTTGTTGAAGCAGATCAAGAATTGGAAGAAGAAGAAGAAGAAATTGGTGACATCAGTCAAATCAATGCTGCCGGGATTAACCAAGAAGATGGCGATGAAAATGAACATAGACCAGAAAATATCTATTCGTATTATGATTACTTATTGGGAATGGCAATTTGGTCTTTGACTAGAGAAAGATACCAGAAATTGTTGAAACAAAAGGACGAAAAGGAAGACGAACTTAACGTATTACTCAAAAAGTCTGCCAAAGATTTATGGAATGAAGATTTGGATGATTTCCTTGTAGCCTGGGACAAATTTTTGGAGATTGATTACCAAAATAGAGTTAAGTTAGCCAATGGTCCAGGATCTAAAACGAAGGGTAAACAAAGAAGAATCACCAAGAGAAAAGAAGTTAAGAAGGAAGATGATGACGATTATGGTCCATCTAAAAAGAAACAAGCAGTTGCTAAAAAACCTAAGGCTACTAAGAGTGCTAGTCCTAAAACAACACCAGCCCCTGAAATTAAACAAGAGAGAAAGCCAGATGTTTTGTCTTTTTTCTCTAGTACACCAACTGGCAAAAAGGACAAACCAGCACTGAAGCCAGCACTGAAGCCAGCTAAAGAAATAATATCATTATTTGATAGTGATGACGATGAAGATATACTTAATACCAACAGCAATTCCTCTTCTTTCACATCTACAGGAACACCCAAACCACCAGCTACAAAGCCCGCTACTGAATCATCCGGATCTATCAAGCCAACACCAAAGAGCAAGAAATCTAAGAAGGTCGATTTGCAGGATGAACTAGCTGATTTAGGAGTCGAAGTCAAAGAGTTCCAAAAGCCAACCACAGGTAGAAGGAAGACCGCCGCAAAAGTCAATTACGACTTTAGTTCGGATGCCATGGAAGAGGACGACGAAGACGACGAAGACGTGGTGATGGATGATAGTGATGATTACCAAGAGTGAACTCATCACTTCCTAATACGGAACTCCACACTATTGCACTATTGGAACACCATTTGGGGAGAAAAAGGGTCTGATACGGATGTAGGTCTGGGCCCATATTTCCGATGATGACCGGGTTTAGGCAGAGACTTTTGTGAAACACGGAAGGATGACACAAGTGATCAAACTATTAATCTGGACCCAGACCGAAACAGAACCCCAAAACGTAATTAAGCATATGGCAAAACAATAAGGTGTCGTAAATCACGAAATCAGCTATTACGCAATCCACTTTTACTAGCTAAATAAGCCAGGATGGTGGGGCAATCTTCGTATATTGGTGTTGCCTGCATGGCATTCGCAGAATAGTCCGCCTCGCCCCCGCCTGTTCATGGGGACAGGTGTGGGACAATCAATTGAACCCCACTACCACCAAAATTACCAGAACCGCCAGAATCACCATTACCACCATTACCACCAGAACCACCACACGTATGTTCCAGGTTCCCATAATATAGCATACAACGCTCACACAAGTTCCTATCAAAACCGTAGTATTTTTTATCACATCCCACTCACTCTCACAATCATTTCCCTCCTAATCAATATGCCTGACAGCGATTGTTGATGGTTTGAAAAAAGAAATTCTTTTGTCTCATAAACATCTTTACGGCGTAGATTGGAGAAAGCTGATCAAAATACCACTCATCTCAACTTCAGGGTTCAGCACTAGGCAACAGAGTTCTTTTTCTACTTGGTACTTTACAGGTTCTGGTTGCCAAGGAAGTCCCAGATTATGATTTATTTCGAGGCCAACGTCACTACTACTATCCCCACAAGTCCGATGTATAGTAACAATAACAACACTAATAGTGGCCAGTACCTTGGTGATTATTCATATCACCAACAACAACCACAGCAAACCCAGCAACCACAACCTCAACAGCAACAGCATCAGCAACATCTCCAACCCCAACAACCTCAACTACAACAACTGCAGCAACAACTGCAGCAACAACTGCAACAACAACTGCAACAACAACTGCAACAACAACTGCAACAACAGTCGCAACAACCCCAGTATTATCAGGCAACTGCTCCTCCAAATAGCTCTGTATCTGCCAAGTTCAGTCCCCAGGATATACAGGTGTTGCGTCAGCTCTTAGTGGCCGGTGAAAAGCACAAATGGAAGCAAATTACCAAAGAGGTGAATCAAACTTCCACACAGAACACCCAGCTCCAGCAGTACGCCAATGACAGTGGGGCCTCCAGTCCCAACTCGAAATCCCAGAATCAAACAAAAAATGTATCGCCCACCTTTGTTATAAAGCAGTACCAGAGCTTGCTTGGTTTGCCAAACAGTGCTCTTTACTTTGGATCTTTGGGTACTTCCTTGCCTTATGTGGTCAGTGCAAATGGCTGGGATAGTATTAGTGAGCAGTCCTATCAGCACCAATTCAGTGAAGATATCGAGTAACTCTAATGAAAGGGAGTGTTGTCATGTGTCAGATAACAGAAATCAGGATTCATTTGCTTAAATTTTGCTAGTACGTCCTTACTCACTCATACATTGAATTCAACCATCAAACTGACGTCTCCTTATTCTTGCGTTTGCTTGAACCTAACACGTTGCAAAAGTTTATTGTAATTTTACTATAGAATGGAAGAATTAACTACGACCGAATCCCCGACTAGATCATCTACGTTCGTACAGGCTCTTTTATTTGATTGTACTGCCAGTTGGTCCCCTGATGGATGTGGTGTTTATATTTGTGTTTTTCAATAACATTTAATTCTTATCTAATCTCAATTGTAGTAAATTTGATGGTGATTTATGTAAACCGAATAATCCATATGTGGTGAAGAAAAAGGAATTTAGCAACACGATAGATCTTTCAGACCATCACTACTTATTTGCTTAATAATGCTTAGTTTATGTCTCTATAATTCGGAAACAGTGAAAATTATTCTTGGGGTATGAATAATCACTCCTTAACTAGCTTTACTATATTGGACAGGTAGTTTACCAATACGAAGATTATAATAGTTTATATTACCAAATTTTTTTTTTTTTTTTTGACTATATACAATATAGGAAGCCAGATGGGATGCGTGGTTAGGCTTACGGCTATTCTATGTTTTACTTATCCTCTGTAGCAAATGGCTCATTGTTCTTCCTTACAGACGACACAGACATCGATCTTTTGTACGTCCTCTTTTGGTGGAACCTCGACCTTTTGTTGGTCCACTAAAAAATGGGTATTGTACTTGTCGATATGCCCCAAATCTTGCTTTCCCTCCAAATAGTCCCGTATCAACAGCTTCAACATCTTCGAATCAGGGAACCCATCATAGTAGTAACTGGCCGATTGCAGACCATCCTTATCACCATACTTGATGGCCAACTCCGGATTCTTATATCTCCGTTTGTATATAATATGTTCTTCGGATGAACTCTTGTAAAGTCTCACCACAAATGTTCCAGGCTGATCCAGAATAGGTTGAAGAGCAATTTCATTGATGCTATCTTCAAATGTTTGAAAGAGCTCTTGGAGGTACCACACGGCCCTATTCTGCCACTTGCATTTGGAACAGTATTGAATCGTTACTTTGGGGTATGCTGACATATTTGTGGAGAATGATTTGCACTAGTCTCACTATTTCTTGTCTCACTTGTGCCACACTTGCGCTGTCGCACCTTTTGTTGTGCCATTTAATAAGTTATATATGGGTAAAATATAGTCGAATATGTCGTTTCAGGAAAAGAGTGAGTGGATGGTATAGCCAATAATGATTTATTTTGCTACGTTCAAGTCTACAATAATTTTGTATTGTATTTGTATCCGTTGCTGATAAATGTCTATAAATCTATCATCATAGAAAAGTCAAGATATATTTCAGCACCTGCCAAAAAATGCATTGAATAATGTCATGGTAGTGAGCAATTACACATAGATTTTGCTTGTTCTTTGTAAAGGTCACTTATCTAATTTTGTTCCGTCAGAATTTCACGGTGAAACCGTTTCAAGACCATCAAGTGACACATAGAAAATGATTGTAAAGTCGATGTCGTAGCCAGGGAATCACTAGAGTGTCATGCTGAGCCACTCCCAATTGTTAGCAGGATCTTCGCCCTCATTCTCAATTGGTTCTACAGAATGAGTATTTCCTATGTCTGGTACTGAATTGATAGCATCAATAATGTATTCGTCATCATAGCCATTTTGAGGAGTGACGTTTTTATGTTTAGTAGTAGTTTTGACCGATTTGAACGTTGTTCGAGGCTTGACCACCAGTGGTTTTAAGCTCTGCTTTCTCTTCGAATCTCCGGTTGCTATGGTATTGACCAATCGGGTATCACTTTTTGTCAAAGAAGTGGGATTCAAATCGTCTCCATCCTTATCATCATTAACAATAGATGACTTTTTACTAGAATTTGGATTGGCTCCCCTTTGTCTCTTCTTAATTACGTCAGTCTTCAAACTAAGTGGACGGACTACTCCGTGTAATTTCAAAAACAATCCGCAAGCATTACATAGGGGTTCGCCTGAAGGATTTCTTCTCCACAAAGGAGTAGTCTTAGTGTGACAATTTGTACACTGTAAGCTTTCTCCATTTTGAGGTCCCGATTTTGCATCTTCTTTCTTTGATTTTGTAGTCTTTGTTTTTTTGACTTTATTTGGCTGTATATCTGAAGGTGGTACCGATTGGGAAAGAAATTCAGAATCTTCTGCTGATTTTTTATAAGCCTGTCTGAACGATACAACTTCTCTCTGGGATGGTAGATGAGGAAGTGAACCCAAATCAAAAACTGCCGACTGTGAAGGTAATGATGAAGGTTGGAAGAAAGCTTCAGAAGGTACAGAATTAGAATAATTTGAGTATAACGAAGTCTGGGTGGCAGATCTATTGATAATTGGTCTGGAATTCAATGATTGCTGGTGATAATCTGGCAAACTTAACAAAGAGTTCTCATGATGCATAAACTGGGTAGGCGTGGTGCTTTCAGTTGATATTGATCCGTTATCCTGAAAGCTGACGGTTTTGGAAGGAAATTGATTAAACATATTGGAAGCACCATTGGCAGGGGCTGGGTCCAGTTGCTGACTCAAATCATCACTATGGGGAGCTTTTCTATCATATAAAAAGTGATTATCAGGAGCCAAATCCCACTCATTAAAATTATTATTGGGCCCTTCATAAGCTAAAGGATCAAGACTAAATTCAAATGCAGAAGATCCAGGACCATGGCCACCAAGCCTTAGTTTTTCATTATTCAATCCGTTAGAAAGATTGGAATATGTTGGTTGGGAAGGAATAGCAGTTATCAAGGGTGAAAAGGGTGCTGATCTTTTTTTAGAATTAATTTCACCATTACTCTTGGTCTGGCCCATTTTTCGGATATGAGCTACATAATCGAAATCATCAGACTCTGGGTCCAAAGGTGGCAGTTCTGTTTTTATCTTGTTATTACGATGTCTCCCGTGGACTTGACGGTTGTTTAAAAACATCATCCTCCAGGTGAGATTCTCCATTCGTGCCCTATATGGAAGTGAATCTTTTGCTCGGTGATACATTCTCCATATGTCTTCCACAAGCGATTCATCTTTTTGTAATAATTGTGATATACTAGGTTGTTCTAGTTGGTGTTTGTATGATTTGGTTGACAGAGGAGTTGCCGAAGGAGCGGGGCTTTGTAGTGAAGGGTGTCTTCCGGCGAATGGATATTGCTTTCCCCCTCCAGCTGGAAATATGCTAGAACCAGATCTAGACATCTTGGTATTGGAAATGATGCGATAGGTTATAGGCTTTAGAAATTCGATTTAAATTTTTTGTAAAGAAACAGATGAACCAAGAAGTGAATGATAGTTATATTTTGAGATTCCACAAGCAGTTGTAATAGTGTTATAAAAAGTAATGGGGTTGATGATGTTCAACGGCAGACTGTCAAATACCACCTTCAAATCCGGATTTCCTATCATGTGCAGTACGGAAGTTATTCCGAGAGTGTCTGTGCTATTTGAGATCAATAAAGAGGCGTTCCCGAGATTTTGCAACCGCGGGACAAACCCTCTAATAATGCCTTGCTTGAGCGCTTCCTATTCTCCCGGAGTAGCTAATAACCTCCTATTGGCCTTGTCGGCTGTTCTGGGCTATAGAGACCTCGGCCTAACACGGGTGAAACATAGGACCGTCTAATCAGGATTTTCAATAGGCTGCTTATATAAGACGCGCATACCAGTTGACTCGCATAATCAGTGCCTATTTTGATTGGCTCGATAAAATACTAAAGTCCTGCACCAAGCTTATCAGTGAGTTGACATTTAATTACAATCCTTATTGGGCTAGCGATCATAGCGGATATCGGCTATCGATTCCCTTGTCTGGAGCAATGGTCGCAATCATAGTCCCCCAATATATGGAAATGGATGACATATAAAAAATTGCTGCAAAATACAAATCATGCGATGTTTTCAACCTCGCGTATCACTGTCAAGAACTTTTGTACTGGTTTTCTGTTCCTCCAAAAAAAATACTTTCAATAGAGCTGTCAGGAATTAGCAGTAGTATACATGCTAGAAAATTTCTCCCATACTGTAGTTCCAAAAGGGCATATTGACACCCGTCTTAGAGTAAGTGTTTTTTTTTGTATTATTTTACAAAATTTCTACCATTTTGAAGATTGAGAAATCTGAACATTTTTTTGCTAAATTTTTGAAATAAAGGTTAAACGATGTACTGAGAACACATTTTTTTGCTTTGCACTTTGGTGGAAAGAAACTTACTTTTCATGTTCGAAGAATAAAAGATATTCGATTGCTGCTCACTATTGACTTCATTCACGCGAAGATTCTCGTTATATAATAACAATAGGGGACCCTCCAAAATTCTATAGAAAGTCATCTGAATGATAATCTTCTATAGAATATGTAAAAGGCTTTGAAGTAGGTAAAGGATTCCAGTGGCGATAGAAACATATTCGTGGAATTTTTGCCTATGACGCTGGCTAAAAAGAGATCAGATATCCCCCTCAATCATATTTATAAGGACTATTATATGCCTCTCTATTGGACAGTTCATCTATTTTATCATGAATTTTCATGCTAGGGTTGGAGTAATACTGAAATGGGCCAAGTCCACGTTTCCAGTTTATTGATTTATATCTCAATATGTAATTAAATTGCGGGGCTCAGAAGTCAATACCAATAAAAATTAATAAGTATGTCTATGAACAGGAAAAACACATACTGCAATACTCAGGTAAACGTCTGTAAAATTTTAAACCCTAGGACATATTGAGACTAGAAATTTCAGGTACTTTATAATTATGGGCACTCTGTACTGTATGCAAGATTCAAGTGCAATTTCCTACTCGCATAGATTTACGAATTTTGGAAAATAAAAACTAAAAGAACAAAAATGCATTTTGATTGTCAATATTTTTTCCACGTAACCTGTGTGAAATATCTTTATGTCCGAGCTCCGTGCACCCTCGAATCCCTCAATTTCATAGTTTAGATGATTTGAATTGACAATATTATTCTGCAAGAAAAAAGCATAAGAAGTTGCAGATGCTATAAATTGAATAGCTTATGTCTTAGATCAGATCAATTGTCAATAATACTCGACGCCATATCATAAATATAGAACCTAAAAGTACTGCACCAAGACTTTAATGACCATAGAGATGAGCCACAACTAGCTTCCGTAAAATATTCGCTTGCATCTTTACAGAATACTATGCAGATCTTGTGCGAGTCACATTTGGGTGGCTTCCATTGCATAAGCCGCATTATTGTACTAATGTGTATGTATTATTACAATTATTTACCAAGAACAATCACTAAGGCTTAGTCAATACTGCGTCCACCAGTACAAAGGAACCAATAACAAGTATGGAAGGATTTCTTGGATGCTCAACAATTTCAATATTTCATACATTGCTTTGGTAAATAGGATCTTGGTCTTTTGGTTCCTCGGAAAATAACCTGACAATAAGGTCTGGAAGCGTGAAGGTAAACTTTTAAGTTCGTAGAAAAGTTCCCGTAAGTTGCACTAGTCGATGCACTTTACCATCTTGCATAGACAACCGTTTCTCTTTTCATCGAAAATTGAATGAAACTGTGAATACAAGTACAAAGTTGAAAATTTCAAATTTACCAAGCTCTACAGTGAACACCTACCCCTACTGGATACGAAGTTTTAAACGCTTTTTCAAAGCAATCTTATGACCCTTGATTGAAGTCTCAAATTCATTTACTTGCAATTAATTTACCAAAGATCTGTTTATTTTACAAATCCAAAAAATAGCTGGGCACTTTTATTCCATCAAATCTACTTTCAAATACACTAAGTTACCAGATCATTTTTAAACCTTGGTGCTTTACGAAAGGTAATAAATTATGCTAATAACATGCCATAGGAGGTAATAAAAATAGCAAATGATCGTAACATACACCACGTAAACTCTTTTTCAAGTAATACACATTCTGAAACGTGTGAGTTACTTTACCTTCTCCCATTTCGATCTTACCTGGCTTAATTTCGATACACAGCTGGTTTAATACGTTTAGTTATTTCCCAAAACAGAACAAAATGTTATTATTCATAGTTCATCAAGTCTCGAACATTTGTTACTGATACGTTGGGAAAATCTTCCTTCGAATAATAGAATTGTAGCTACGGTATGGAGATCCTTGTCTTCAATTCATTACCATCAAGAGATCAACTCAATTTGGACCAACTACGTGAGTACCATAGCTAGGGTAGTGATGCTGGGAATAATTGATATAAAATAATACCAAATAACCACCAAGCGTTATTTTATTGACTAATAAGTGTAACAGATACGACAGCGAAACTTGTCCTATAGAAAAATTGTAGCAACGATCTTCTCGCAATAGATGAATCTTGAGCTTACTATAACTCATCTAGAAATAGAAAGCTGTCTACCCTACTTGGAAGCCGACGAATTGAGGCTACTAAGGGTGCAAATCTCCCAAACTAAAAAAAAAAAAGAGAACAATTGGACTATTTTTTATGTGGAGATTTGACGATCACCCCATTAATGAGGATAATGTGGGATCAGTGCCAATGATGCTTGGTGATTACGTTGTAAGGGTTCTAGAGAAAATAAATTACAAGATCCTCAGTATTTCAGCTATGATCGTCATGATGCGTTTAACAAGATATCACATAGTTTTACGATAACTTCAGCGAGATATGGAAGACTATTTTCAGCGTATTCCATTCTAAATGCAGTCACTTCTTGAATGACCGCCAAATCTTGAAATTGTCAATATTTGGAACTGGAATACATTTTTAGTAAATGGCTCACCTGAGGGTCAAAAAATTCCTGGATTTCCTGGAGCGGAGCTAATAATTTTTTTCGATGACTTTAATTAGCATCGACACCTTCATGTCCACAAACCCGCATGTATCACCATAATAGGAAATAAGATCGGTATTATTGCTTCCAGAACCTAATCTTTATCTGCTGTAACATCTTCTAAAAGTCTACTTTCCCCACATAATTTTCACTTTTAGTACACCCAAGTATAGTTGTACATATAATTCGTGAACTAACAAGTATTTACGGCCAAAACAATTACTAGCCAAGTCGTTTACGACTGAAACAACAATTACCAACTTAGCTAAATTTAACAATAATTGAAACATTATACTGAAGGGAAGTCTCGAATCATCAAGGACTTTTCAATCAGTTTTTTCAAAATTAGAGTGAGTCGCAAACTACCACTAGTCTTCAAACTAATTTATAGTACAATTTTAGGCGAAATATTTAAACATTTTCTCGGAAGCAGAAGCATAGACGGGAACCCGACTGGGGCGCTATAAACGTAGACAATTTTCAAGCTCAATTTCAGGTCAGAAGGAGCTTTTTAGTCACATTTTTATCTGATAACTTATTTAGTAAGGTAGGCAAAGCTGACGAAGTTCCTAACAACAAAGTTAATGATCACCCATCCGTGCTCTTTTGGCTAAGGCATAGCGCAAATCGCTCATGAGAGGGCGGCAATTCACAAACCATCTAACCTTAGATCCAAGAAGTTGAATTACCCTACATGCAGAAAAATTAATTATTTTTTTTAATTTGAAAGTGCAATAGTTAAAAAAATAATTATAGTGTGAAGTTGATGGCGTTGTAGAAGGAATACAAGTAAGTAAGGATTTGAGTTATAAATAAGCATCTTGAGACAATGGATAACACCCAACTACCCCAAAATTCAGAGATAAATTGGCTCGCTTCTTCACTATTTTCAAAAACCTTGAACACGAGGCTCGAAGAAAACAATAGCTTCCTAACAAGACCCTAACCTTATATACAATGTCCCCATTCGCATCCGCTAAAAAATAAACCATAAAAAATATGACTGAAATTGGCCAACAGTTGCAAAAACATAGTGGACCCAACTATTTTGGACATACAGAGGATTGGAGTCAGTCTAATGGGACAAGTCTTAACTACGCTATCAGACTTATACAATTTAGATTACCTATATAAGTAGCTATCCTGTCCTAACTTTTAGAAAAATAATTTTATTGATACCCAAATCCTACTGTACAACTCCCAATGTTGTTTCGGAACATTCTTACTTCAGTTTTACTGTTGGTAAGTGTTTCCGCCCAAACTATTACCGAAGATACAGTCCAAAGAGGAACAATATCCCTTCAGGTGGGTGACATTACCATAAATCCAAATGTTTACTGGTCTCTTATTGATAATGCCGTTTCTGCAATTGTAGGTTCACTTAAGGTTGGTTCCGGAGGTGGGTTTTACATTTCATCAACGTCTGACTTCTTAGTTGGTTTGAATGTTGGTCTTGCTGGTCTTGTCAATTCGATTGAGAATGACGGAACGATTGCATTCAACTCTTTACGGTCCTTAACCACCCCCAACTATGCATTAGTTGGTGCATCATTCTTGAACAATGGAGAGATGTATATGGGAGGTGATGGGTCTGTTGGTGTTCCAATTATGTCCATCACTTCACTCTCATGGAATAATAATGGTCTTCTCGTTTTTTACCAAAACACTAGGTCTCTGGGGGTAGTGAGTCTCGGTACCATTGGTGCATCTATTACTAATGCTGGTCAAATCTGTCTTTATAACCAAGCTTATGTTCAAACTACTGCCGTTCAAGGCTCAGGTTGTATTACGATTGGTTCCAATTCTAATGTGTACATTTCAAATGCCCTTTTATCTTTCTCCTCCTCCCAAACACTTTATATGGAAACCTCATCTTCAACTATCAAGGTAGCAGGTATTAGTACCCCTCAAACTTTCCTTGTCAAAGGTTTTGGGAATGGAAACGTTATCGGATTGTCAACCGGTTTAAATCCCAGAAGCCCCATTCTTGGTACTCAACCTTTTTCATATAACCAGAACACCGGTATTTTGACGTTGTATACGACGCTTCTCAGACAAAATTTCAATATCGGTACTGGCTATGATCCAAATTTATTCCTGGTTGTCGATGGAATTTTCGGAGATGGTATTGATGCTGTTCCAAGCGGTGGAGTGGCATACTCAGGTCCACCCCCACAATCTGGTTTACCTTCTGCATGTCAGCAATGTAAACAGTTACCAACTCCACCTGGTATTCTGTCCACATCATCAAGTTCAGAACCCACCTCCACTCCATTCACCGAGTACACTACCACCTTTACCACTACCAATGGTGATGGTTCTGTCTCGACCAGGACTGGCGATGTTTTGGTGACTACTAACTCTGATGGTGAACTCTATACCACGACTTCTATCATCGAA